>APFE030980434.1:57079-109794 GCA_000404065.3 Pinus taeda
GCAATGTGTAAAACTCTCATATATCTATTCTAGAGAATAAGTGATGCCATGAAATTGGCATTAAGAGACAAGTTCATGAACATTCGCATGGGTAAAAATGAAACTATTTTTAAATACATCTCTAGTTTCATTCAGTTTCAAGATGAATTTAGAGGAGTAGGATAAAATGTGCGATCATTTGAAGTTGTGAGATTAGCACTCCTTGGCCTTCTGAAAACCTAACATAACTATTAGAATTTGGTTAATGGAAGAGACAAGCTAAAAGATTAGAAGAGACTTTGGTATGATTTGGTGTAGGAGGAGATCAAAAGAGACACTAGAGATGGTGTCACATCCAAAGACGAGGAGAAATAAAACTTTACCTAGCAAGAAAATGAAATAAAGCCAAGGGAAAGAAGGCCCAAGGTAAGGCAAAATCCAGCTAAAACAATGGCAAGAAGAAAGACCTTAGTAAAATTAGATGTTTTCACTACCTTGAATATGGACCCTATGGAACCAAGTCTTAACACAAGAAATTCAGTAAAAATCCTATAAGAGAAGTAGGAGGTGATGCTCTTGCATCACAATTCAAGTTGGATTTCACCCTCATTGCATGCATGTAATGTATTGTATGAGGTGATGTATGGTTTACATTCTAGTGTTTCATTTCATATGATAGGAAGTAAGCATTTATTCAACATCCAAGAGGAGAAGAACCTACAATTACACATAGAACTAGGAGATGATGGAAGCTATAGTACCACAAGGATTGGCATTGTCACCTTTCACATGGATTCAGGTTCCCATATTCACCTAAAAAATGTAATATATGTACCTGGTCTGAAGAAAAATTTAGTTTTTGTAGTTGTACTTGAAGATCATGGATATGATGTGGTTTTTAATATGAGGAAAGCTTATCTAAAGCATGTTTCTAGTAGACAAGTAAAATAAATTGGTGTTCCATTTAAAAATATCTATAAGCTAGAGGTGGATGCATGCACTGCATTGAACAACAAAGAAGAGCATGTTTAGGGTCAAGATGTGAGAGCGCTCTAGCATTGGCACATGGGACACCTATACCATGGACATACAAAATTCACCCTTGATCATCATAATGTGTGTGATGGATGCACTCTTAGAAAATCTGTCAAATCCTTCTTCCAAGGCCGAGATAGTAGAGTTGGAGCCATATTGGTGTAAGTTCACTTAGATGTGTGTGGACCATTTTCTACAAACTTAGTTACAAAGCACAATTATTGTGTAATTTTTATAGATGATTTGTTCCAAAAATGATATATCTATTTGATGAATAAAAAAGATGAAGTTTATTCAAATTTTGTTGAATTCAAAGCCTTAGTTGAAAATGAGACTGGATAGAAAATTAAATCTCTGAGAAGTGTTCATGAAGGAGAGTATGTGTCTAATGCCTTCAAAAAATTATGTTACAAGGAGAGTATTAGACAGGAGTTGGATTCACCTCACAACCCAAAACAAAATGTGGTGGTAGAGAAGAGAAATAGAATCCTTCTAGGGGATGTAAGTGCAATCTTGCATGATAAAGGATTTCCACTATATCAATGGGTATAAGTATGCAATACAACTATTTGTTTGCAGAATAACAACCCTCACAAAATTCTTGGAATGATCACACCTGATGAGGATTTCTCTAGGAGTAATCTAGATCTCTCCCACTTTCACATTTTTGGATGCATGGTTTATTTTCATGTCCCCGAGGACAACAGGAAAAAGCTGGAGCCTACTGCAGAGAAGAGGATACTTGTAGGATAAACAAAGACACCTCATATTTTCCTGGTCTAAATACTTTCTCTCAAGATGAATTTGATGAGGAGAGATGTCATATTTGATGAGGATAAGGCCATGAAAAGATCTCTAGAGTGAGAGATGAGAATTCCACCAGATGAGGATCTTCTAGCTCGAAAGGAAGAGCTTATAGATTGAAAGGAAGAGCCCTAGTAAAATACACAACATGTTGTGGAGAAACCACACATGGATGAGCAGAGAAAAGTTAGAGTGGAGGCACCCACTCACATAAATAGTTCTAGGTAAGGGAGGGAGAGAACCAGAGAGGTAGACAAATTGATGCAAGATACTCGAGAGCATGTTGGAGCTCCTAGCTCCTTACATAGACAGAAGAGATCACCAAAACAATATATTGGATATATCTCACTCATGACGGAAATTATTGATTATGAACCTTCTTCATTTGATGAGGTAGTTTCCCAACAGTTGTGGGTATATTCCATTGTGGATGAGTCTGACTCCATCATGAAGAATAATTCTTGGGATATTGTGCCTAGACGTGAGGGGAAATCTATTATTGGCTCCAGGTAGGTGTATAAGGTGAAACATGTAGCCGATGGAAGTGTTGAGAAGTACAAGGATATATTTGCAGCCAAGTGCTTCTCATAGGTAGAAGGATTTGATTACAAGGAGAAATTTCCCCCTATGGAGAGATATTCTTCTATTAGGACCATACTAGCATTGGAAAAACAACTTGGGTGGAAGATCCACCACATGAATGCTAAGGATGTCTTCCTCAACGGAGTGTTTGAGGAAGAGATCTACATTGATCATCTTGGGGGATTTGAGACATTCTATAAGGAGACACATGTGTGTAGACTCAGGAGAGCCCTTTATGGTCTCAAGTATGAACCTCGTGCTTGGTACACTCCTACCATGGACTTCACTAAGTGTGAAGCAAATGCCAATATTTACTACATTTTACTAGATGGTAGTTTTCTCATCTTATTCTTATATGTAGATGACTTGATACAGATACAAAATGAGAGGTTGATATAGCCTTTCAAGGAGGACCTTGCAAGAGTGTTTGAGATGTAGGATATGGTATTTATGCTCTGATTCCTTGGTTTAGATGTGTGGAAGGGATATGGAAAGATATTTGTTGGATAGGGGAAGTACACCTGTGATATCCTTCAAATATTCCATATGAAAGATTTTAAGCCCATGAAAACTCCTCTAGCCACTTAATAGAGGAAAGAGGATGCTTCTATGGGAGAGGCGGTAGATGGCACGATCTACAAACAACTAGTGGGGTCCTTAATGTTATTGGTGAACAAAAGACCCGATATTTATCTTAGTTAATTAACTTAATCAGTTTATGGTGGATCCTACCAAGCTTCATTGCAAAGAATAAAAGCATGTTCTCAAATACCTCAGAGGGATTGTAGCGTTTTGGTTTATGGTACATGAGGACAAATTGAGTGAAGCTCCAAGGCTTCACGAATGCATATTGGGTAGGGAGGCCATTAGATAGGAAGAGCATATTCGGAGTTATCTTCAGTATTGGGTCAGCATCAATTTCTTAGTACAACATGAAATAGAGATCTATAGCACTCAACTCAACAAAGGCTAAGTATATGGATTCTATTCAAGTAGCATGTAAGGCTATTTGGATGAAGAAGATCCTAGTTGGTCTCACACAGAAAATTTGATGGCAGAATTTGACAGAATGGATAAAATTGGAAAAAGTGTCAGAAGTTAAATATTTTTTTTGTTTTCTTTCATAAGATCCCAACTACTTTGGAATATCCAATGACATTTCTTTACTAGTCGAATATTTGACATAATCTCCTATCTCGACGATTATTAGACATTTTCCTATAATGCCTCGTGTCCTTGAATAACCAATACTTGTTCTTTTACCATCAAATATTCAATACTATATCCAATATGAAAATGTGTTGTCCAATTTCCTACAAATAGTAAATAACCATTGCATAATGTTCAATTCCACCATTAATAGATTTTTGCATTGAAAACATGTAATATGGGACTGCTTTTGATTAGTTGACAATTAAACAATATAACTAAAATAAAATAAAGATAATGATAATAATAGATAAAATTAAATAATATAAATATAAATATAATAAAAATAATAATAAATATATATTAATAAACATAGTGCATGAGGTGTGTGGTGGGCCCTAACACTTAATAGGTTGCTATGTGTAATGATAGTTGCAATTTTGGAAAGGTTGTAGCTTTTTGAGGTTAATATTTGAAAAAAATATCACGAAAGTTGGGTGACAAAAAATTCACATATTTTCGTCAAGGGAGACCGAGGAATGGATCGAGATCAGGACCGAGATGGAAAGATGTATCCGTAGATCAAGTGTTGAGGTGAAGAGAATTTATGATAGGAGCTAAAAAGCTGAGAGTAGGAACACTAGTAGAAACAATATAATCCATTGTGAGTTTTTATCATGTCTTGTATGTAGATTGTCTTTGTAAATGTTTATATGTATATTGTATTAAAGACAAATTGTATTATCTTCCTATTGTAAATGTATTTTGTAATATTCTTTTGGAAGGTGTTTGAACTATGTTGTCATGTTGATGTGGACTAGAAATATTATTTGATTATTTTCGTTAGGGTCATTTAAGGGTTTAGGTTGACTTACAGGTTAATTAATTTATGGGATTAGGGATAAGGGGTTATTGTTTAAGGGTTTATGGCTTTGTGGTTAGGGGTTTAAGGACTTAGGGGAATGGCGTTAAGGCATTAGGTGGTAATTTTGATCTAGAGGATTGAGAGGTTAATCATGGGTTTTTATGGATAATGATTAATAAGTTTTTAAAGTATATTGTGAAAAATATTACATTAATAAAGAATATGACATTAAAATGATGAATGAAAAATAAGATCGATATGTTTTTTATTGTGGTCGTGATTATATATCTCAAAAAGTGTCTCACGTCCTACATGTCAACAAAAGTAACATATTTCTTAGATTTTTTCAACATATTCTTAAATATATTGATAAATTGCATAAGCATCATCATTGATTTGCTGTATTTGTTTTTTGGTCTCACCTAAGTTATGTTTCTCTTTATCTTTGTTGTCCTTGTTTACCATAAATATTATATTTGTAAACTGTTGTTATATCGACGTTTCTATATTTTCTCTATATACTAATATTACTTTATTGATTGTAATTGTATAATATCAACCCCCTAGGGCATTGCTCAACAAGGAAGAGGTGGTTGTAGTACACGTGCTTGTTCAAGAATATTTAAAGATTAATATGGATGATCAAGATAATGATCATATAGAAGATGATAATAATGTTAATAACATAGATGAAGAAGATCAGACAAATATATTGATCTAGGAGATATTTAATAATGTTGGAATGGATGATGATGACAACTAGTATGATGACCTTTTGATTTACCTATACTTGAGAGGGTAGTTGAACCTATTTATGAAGGCTTAAAACCATCTCTTATATTTTTTGTATTGTTGCTAGGCAAATTAGAGGTGGTGAATGGTTTTTCAAACACATGTGTGACACAACTCCTAAGGTATGTAATATATTTTTTTACATTTAATACTATATACATGATAAAACAATTATTTTTTCCATTTTTTTAATGGTAGTACATTTATTTGCACCTTTTCATTAATTTTTAACATTTGGATGTAATATGTAAGATTAATATTGTTAATTACATTAACCAATACTATTTTATTTATGTTTCAAATTATTAGGTGAATTTATGTTGCCAAAACAAAATGTTTTACCTCATACATACCGATATTTACATGCCATTATGAAATATATTGTAATGGAGTATCAATCTATTCATGCATGTCCTAATGATGATATTCTCTATTATAAAGGATATGTGTTGAAAGACAAACTCCCAAAATGTGATGAGAGTAGATATCAAATCGATAAAATAATAAAAAATATGCCTCCCAAGGTTCTTTGTTATATTCCCATAATTCCATGTCTTCAACAACTGGTCAGGTGCAAAAGAGTAGAAAAATTTGTGTATTACCATGTAAGGAATAAAAGTGAAGATGACATTCTTTGAATACCTAGAAATGGATATAAACTTAGGAATATAGAGGAAAAGTGGCCTTAGTTTAAAAGAGATATTCATAATTTTAGGCTTTCATTAGCAGCTGATGGTGTCAATCCAATTGGAGAGGTCATATCTACTTACTCGACATGCCTCATGTTTATTATCAACAATAATATTCCTCCATGGAAGTAAATAAAGAGGGAGCACATAATGTTGACAATGATTGTTACAGGTATTATTGTTTTTATAATAATTATTTTAGAAAAATAACATCTTATTTGTCTTGTTTGTTTCATGATTATGTCCTATATTTTTTTGTTACTTTACTCATATATAGTCAAATATGCCTTATAATTTTTTTTAGTTACTCATATATGTAGTAATTATGTGTTTCATGTTCAAATAATTAGGTAAGTAATGGGTAAAAGATATGAATGTATGTATTTAGCCTCTTATCGATAAGTTAGTGGAGTTATGGAATAATGTAACTATGTATGATATCTTTATACTAGTAGTTCGAAAAAGGGAATTTGAATTTCATGCAATGCTTGTATGGAAAATTCATGATTCCCCAGGACTAACACATTTCTATGGTATGTTATAAATTTACCCTACACTTTAATAATGTTTAATTTTATGAAGATCATTTCAAGTGTGTTTTTTAAATAGTTTGACCTTCATTGTACATACTTAAAATAATTGATATAAAAATTATTCCATCTCTTGCAAGTCTTCAAGGGTAAATTTAATTATCTAGTTTGTGGTCCTAAGATCAAATCTTGTCGTTCAGGAGTCTTAGGAAAGGAGGTGTTTGATGAATATAAACACTTCCTTTCTAAGAACCATACGTATCGAAGTATTGAAAAACATATTTTGAATGGAAAATAAGAGACTAGAGTAAGACCTTGGAGAATCACACCTCATGTATGGAAGTTCCACTATAATAGAGTCACTGAAGGTATGGATCAAATTGTCTATATATCAGTATACAATATATGTTTGGATTATTTTATCTTTTAATGGGATTTTCTTCACTCTACTAATTGAAAGGTTATATTTTTGTTATAATATATTTATACATGATTCATGTTGTAGGTCATGAAGGCATTAATAATAGGACACTTCCACAAGGAATGAAAAGTTATCTCGAGAAATTCAATATAGCACCCCCTACTATGAGAACCTAGAAATTGTTGATTTGTTTGATGCAATGAACATTGGGAAGAATGTAACGGATACCTTATGGCAAATCTTAGATGGAAGGAGAGACAAAAAATAAAATTTCCATGCATTCATATCTTAAGGAGGTCATCCATGTATTGCAAAGTGTGATTTATTCAAATAGCGATGGAGATAGCCAATACATAATCACCCTTCCATGGTTGTTGATAAAGAAGAAAAGCAAGCATGTTAAAGAGGTTATTGAAAAAAAAAAAAAATTCCAACTGGATTTTGTTCAAGCATAAATAATATCTTAACAAATTAAGGTGAATTAGGTGGGGTAAATACTCATGACTGGCATATGTTCATTAATGTAATTATTTTGGCGTATATATATTTTACACATTGGTGAAACATCTTATTAATTTGTGGTTTTTTCCCACTATTTTGTGAAAAAATATTGATTGATCATTATTTTTGTTACAACATGTTCTACCTTTATCTTTCCTAGATAACTTTGACAACAATGTCAAACTTGTTATATATGATCTTGAAAAATACATGAGGTAAGTGGATATTTATGTGTATATATGTCACATATTTTTCACTTCATGCATTTTTCTTGTCATCATGTACTATATTGTTCTTTTTTTGTTGAATCCTGTGTTTTGATTGCTTCATTTGTAGATGGTTTTCATCTAAATAAATCGGTAAAGAAGACATAATGTATTGGAGCAAAGAAATTCCTCGTCTAATGTGTGAAATGTTAAAGTAACTACCTTCAACATGCTTCAATACACAAGAACACTAACTCATACAACAGGTCATGGATATTTAAAAGTGTGGACCTATACACAGAAGATCAATGTCAATGGTTGAGAGACACTTGAAATCATTGAAGGGTTGGCCAGATAAAGACAATGCCTTGAGGGTTTTATGGTAGAGAGATATATGGTATATCAAACCATGTCTTATATTCATCAACATAGGGATAAAATAAGAATAAATATTAATGTATTGGATCACATTTGGGATGTCAACTCCATTGATGATTTTGAAGGGGAGCACCTATTAGGGAAAGATAGAGTGAGCAAAGTGAGATGTAAGTAGATAGTGAAGATTTTTAGCACATTTGACTTGTTTGTTTTTATTGATATCTTACTTATTTAATTGTTAGTCTTCCTATGTAATCCATTATTATGAAGGTATAACATGGTAAATAATATAATATATGTGAATTGTTTTATTTTAATACAACTAGTGGAGAGTGTGATGCAATACATTTATACATTGCAAACAATAAATATTGGATGAACGTATGGATTGAACGATGAAAGCAAGCTAATAATGGTAGGTTATCATGGTATGGTGTTTCTTCATTGGTCAAATAGGTTCAATGTAGTGGAGATACCAATCTTATAGAGAGAGAAATTGATTTAGCATATGGATTCAAATATTACTAGGAAAACATATTAACCCATACTAATTTTTTTTAAATTTATATTGTGCAGCATATGGCATGTTTTTTCTTAATTTTCAAATTTTCCAAGTATAAATATGCATGCTTAACAATTGGCAATGCATTTGTTTATGTGTTTGATGTATTGCAGTTGAAATACCACAACAAAAGGTGGTGCAATGGCCACAAATTTTACATCAAAAGTTTGGATGAAGATGAAAACTTCTAATAATGGGATAAATGCAATATTTCATGTTATCGATGTTTCCTCTATAGGTGACAAAAATCTAGAACTCTCTGAGAATTGATACTATGTGTATCTGCATCATATACCTGAGTGTGTGTTACACATTATTTTGTCACACCTCTTGTTCACTTCGTATACCATATCACGAAGTGCTAAAACATTGATAATTGTGCAACATATCCATCATGGTATACAAACCCAAACCTCCCTGAAGAATCAAACAAAAACTACCTTGAGTCAATTATGAATAATGTTAATTAAAACATAATTTTTTGGGCCAACACATTTTTCTACACTGCCTGCTCATGCTGATGGTAGGTTTCATTGATCTACACTAGCACTGACAGCACGGGCTTTGATATAAAAACTCGCGTTGAACCACTTTTGGTAGGCTTTCCCAAACTGGAGGAGAATCTTCATGCACTAGAACCTTCAAGAACAACAAGATGGATATTGGTTTTTTTTGATATGGTCAAGCTCTCCCGTTTGGACCTCTTGATCTTATCATCATGGGCTTTCCCTTGAGATGTAGACCATCCTCCCTCTTTTGTGGATCCCTAACTACCTCTCCCTTCCTATAAATAAACTCCCTTCCATCTGTAAATGGTTGGTCATTGATTGATGCCTCCCTATGCTGAGATTTTGCTTACATGATTCCCATTCTAACTTGGAGAAGTAGTGCTTGAAGATTCTTTGCTTGGACTTGCACATGCACCAAAAGGAGGTCTCCAACACCAAGGCATAGGTTGTATGCTTCCCTTTTTTAGCTTATTAATATATACATCTAATGTTCACTTTCCATAATTGTGTAAATGCTTATTATTTTAGCTTAAAACTCATTGATCTATTAAGTAGTTTATGTTTTATGTATGCCATATATGATCTTGTATGTTGCATAGCTCTTTGGTCTTCCTTGTAGGCATTTGAACATGAAGAAAAAGTAAGAAGTGAGGTCTGCAACGAAACTATCAAAGTCATCTCCAAAAGGAATGAATGATTAGCATCAAAGTGAGGTAGGTTTATCCTTCTCTACATTTGTTAAAAATAAACTAGGAAAGTGTATGTTAGTTTGTTTAGTTTGTTGCTAGACCCACTCATTGGGCTAGAGGGATCACCTCTATCCACATAGGGGATTTACCTTCACAACAAAATAGCAACTCTACTAGTGAAGCTATAGCCTCTTCATCCTCTTTTCTCATATGATATCTTGATCTGTTTGACCGACCATGGAGTTCTCAGTCAGTTTGAGTTTGTATAGGTCTACACAATCATTGATTGCTAACTTAGAGTGCTAAGTTTGGAATGTTTATGGAAATATTTTTTAATTTTTTTCCTTATTCCTCACCCAACATTATTTTTTCTCTGGTAGTTGCACTTCTAGTGCGTTTTCCTTTAAAATAGTCGTGGTGATCCTCCATTCAGTTCCAGTTTGGCCATAATAGCTACGTTGATCACAGATATTGGCAACAATTTAGGGTTTTCTCTATCAAATTCCAATGTGTCTAAGCCCCCTTGTCCTTTGTGATTGGATTTATTGATGTTTTGTCTAATTACCTTATTTTATTGGAAAATTCTTGTATTTTTGAACTTTAAAGTGTTTGAGTGAAATTGGGTTGATTTTGGGGTTTATAGGTCATTATATTGTCAGATGTCGCTTGTAAGTGTCAGTGAGTGTGTGATTTTCTGATTGGTTAGATTTGGTTTTCTGTTTAAATCATTCAAAACATTGGTTTGCATGAGTTTCGATTTTTCTTTTGCAAAGTTTCTTTGCAGTTGCATTAGGTCATCTTGTGTTTGAGAATCATATTTGTTATTGATCAAGCATATATTACATTTCTTGGTTTACAAACTGAAAAGAGTGTGTTTTTTCTTCTATTCAAAAGAGAAAAGTGAAAGTCATTTTCATTTAGTGCTTTTGGATTTGATTTGGTGTTGCTCTGATTGGTTCATTGTTTGCATAAGAAGCATTTGAATCAAAAATTTCATTTTTTGCTTTAGTTGGGGCTTAATTACATTAGAGCATCTAAAAATAAAAAAGAACAACATTTGCATGAAGTGCATCATAGTAAAGTAAAAATCATTTTGCTTCAAAATACATTGCATGTTGGATAGTGAAAGTGAAGTTTAGTTTTACTTTTGCATATTGCATTTGGAAAAGAATAGTTATTGGAGGCATGTTTTTTATGCATTGTCTTGTTTGATGCATTAATTGATTGAATTCTGATTGCTTGCTAGTATAGCATTCATCGAAGTGAAAAGTTTCATTTTCTCATATAGTTTCATTCTAGGATTCAGGTGACATCGTTTAAGCCCAAAATTGAAACATAACTCATGAACAACATTAAAATTTACTAAATTAACCTAAGGAGCATTTGAAACTTAACAAAAAAATTTAGAGGCCTAAGCTAGAGACGTGTTTGAGCATATATAAAGCTCACATTTGCTGCTAACTTCCAGCATTGTAGCTTGGGGGTTGAATCTCATTCCAATACATAAGTATATCAGAGGTTCTCCAGTACTCTTGGGTATATCAGAGGCACTCTAGTATGGAAAGTATATGGGAATGCTCCCACCAAACGGTTATGCACTAGACAACGCTAAGACGGACTTGTGTTCTCCATACCATCGTGTATATATTGGGAGAACCCACTAGGTTTCTATCCTTTTTCGACAGGTAACCAAGTCAGCTACCTTGTAGATATGATACAACAAACACAACATTTAGGGAGATCAGTTTCCATACATTAAGTCCTTGGTTTCGACTAAGGTGTATATACTGGTTGACGGATACTTGGTAAACCCTCTTGCCTAGTACACCCTTTTTGATTTATTTCTTGTTTTTCAGTTCTAAAATTTAACTGCTCATAATAACATGACTTACCTATGCAGTTATCCTTGCCCTCATATTTCCTGATTATTATTAAATTTTATTTGTAAGGTCAAATCATCCTCCTCATTTCGTCTTTGAGAGAAGGTCATTGTGGCTCAACCAGAAGATTCACCTTACATATAACCTTCATCCTCTGACACTGAAGGGTCATCAAAAGGAGTCCATCCAAAGATTTCACAGTCACTTGAGGCCCAAGGTCTTGAACTTGGAATTATCCCAAGTATTCAACCCCTTGGTTCTCATCCTCCACCTAGAGACTCATCATCTCAGGAATATGACCCATAAATTCCGAAGAGTCCACAGAGGTTTTTATTATTCCTCTCGAATCCACTTTTTTATCCTTTGGTCATATCTCGTCAATGACCGTATAGTCTGTATGATAATCCTAGTGTGCCTTTGGAGTTTTATCCACAATCATCACAAATTCCCCCTCGCCAGTTGTTTCCACCCATGGCATCAGAAGGTGAGTTTCCAACCTCTCCTTGATGTCCTCCTTTAGAAGTCTCAACCACTCATAGTTTTGGTGTTGGTGATGATTCTGAATATAACTTTCCACCTGAAGGCTTTCCTCATGTGGAAAGTTTGCCACCTCCACCACTGCCTGAAACTCATGAACCTTTGTTTCCATCAGGTTAGACCTCTTTGGCTCAATTGGTTTAATGTACTACAAGTGTCTTTACTCTATCACAATCATATTTGGTCATCAAGTGCCATCCCAACTTCTGGTCCATTTGTTTCAAGCATGGCCTCTCGAATTCCCATACCAACTACAGTTTCTCGAGTTCCTATACAAATGACAGATATGGTTGGGACAGTTAATGTCCCTATAGGTCCCTTGGTTCCTCCATTAAGTAAACAATATGTGCCACCTCCTATACCACTGCACGGGGGGAGAAAAACCACATCCTCCATATGTACCTTCTGTTTCAGGTGGAACTTATGTGAGTGCATCTCAAACTCACTCTACCAGAGTTAGTCAAAACTTTCGCAGTGTGCCTTATCCTGGTGGATCATCTATTCCATCTGGATCAGGCCAAATTCTGTATCAACAACCTCTTTCAGCCCAGATACTCTACCAAAAACTATACCCTTCGCATGGCTGACAATAGCCTCAAAATCCACCTTTTACTCAACAGGAAGGACCCCAAATGCAACCTAGTTCAAATCCCTCATTTGGGACATCTAGTTAACTTGAAACTTTAACCTATCAGTACCAACCTGGAACTCAATGAATTCCACAAGGAACTTTCCAGCAACAACAACCTTATGTACAACAAAGACCTTATGTGTAACAAGGGATTTATTAACAACCATTGTAGTAGTATCAAGGTCAACCCTTACAGTAGCAAAACCAACCCATGTACCAACAAGGTCAACCCCTGCAGCAGTAGGTTCATCAATTTTATCACTAGGGTCAATAGATTCAACACCAACCTTATACTCCATACTCTTCACAAGCTATTTATCCACCTTATGTTTCTTGACATCCCTTGACGATTCAATATCAACCTTACCTTGGTCAAACCCACCATTTTGGGGGGAAAATTCACCTTTGTATGGTTACAATATGTCTCAGTGGGGCCAATATCAAGCTCCTTATGGTCAAAATCCACCACTTTGTGGGCAAAACCCATACCAACAAGGTTGGAATCCACAAGTTAGGCCTTATCAAAGGCTTCCCATGTCTTTCAATCTGGAAATCCCATTTTTAGCAATGTTGGAACTATGAGATGTGTCAAGACTCACAAATGACCCAATACTCCATTCACTGTATTGGCCTCCATTTCCCACTAAGATTATTCGAGATTTTCTTAAATTTGAAGGAAATTCTAGAGAAGACCCCTAGGCCAACATTATGACTTATCATTTATGGTGTTCATCAAATTTTTGGGTTGATGAATCCATTCGTCTACGTATTTTCCAGCAAACCCTGATGGGTATTGCTGTGAAATGGTACATCAAGTTACCTCAAGGTGCCTATCAAGACTTTAACTCTTTGTCAATTACATTCCTTACTTAATTCCAATTACCAGTTCAATATGAAATTGGTACCCATCTACTTACGTCTTTGGAACAGAGCATTGCTACCCACATCTCTGATCATATCCATGAATGGAGACGTCAGTGTTGCCTTATCAATTTTGATATACCTGATGAGTTATTAACTGAATGGTTTACCAAATCATTCATTAATAAATTTTCCAATGACATACCTATGGGTGGTTGTGTGACTGAAGATCAAGCCATTTCCCTTGACTAGTATTTAGATTTGGTATATTCCCAATCTGACATGTTATATGATCTCTTTCTTGAGGCTTTGAGATAGTCTATGGATCCTACAACTTCCAAACCTCCAGAGGTACCGCCCATATAGGGTATTATTGGGTCAGTGACTCAAAATTCCAGTAAAGTTTCTTCAAAGAAGAAATATGTTTCTACTACTGCATCCAATTCTCCTTTGAGTACCTCTCCAAATCCTGGTAAAACCTCCTAGGTTAATTCCATTTATTCTATCCTAGTAGATAAAATTTCAATAGGTAAAAATATGGTTAAAGGAAAATCCAAATCTGGTACCTCGAAATAGGATCCTCCGAAATCATCTACTGATGATGTAACTAAATGTAAGCCCAAATATCCTTGCCTCATTTGTGAGGAAGATCACTATACTAAGTGTTTTCCACATCGTGCTAAAGTTCGTCACTTGTTAAAAGGTACCCAAGGGACATCGACAGTATTAAAAGAATCTTTTCCATCATAGCAAATCCAATTGGTAGAACAAACAAAGTCTTCTACATCCTCAGATTCTTAGGTTTATATGAGTAGAACGGCACCTATTTCTATTTTCACTTGGTCGAAAGAATATTCGACTCCTCCCAAACATGTTTTGGAGAAAGAAGTTATTAATACACCTTCCACTTCTACTCCACCTAGTTCCAGTCTTCTTCATATTGAGAGACCTAGTAATGATTTCGTTATTCGACCACCTCCTAATGGTGTCCTTCTGAAATCATCTTACAATGTGAATGCGTGAGCTACCTAGCATTACAATTGTCAAAGATTTAGCTCAAGCACCTTTGGGAATTTATGCCTCAGAAGTTCTCCATAGTTGTCCATTGCAACGAAATCATTACTATCTGCTATATGAGTAATTGACCCTACTTATTTGAGTCTTATTACTTTGACCTGGAAAATCATGTTGGATGTCTTCCACATCAACTTGCCTTCTTAATCCAAGTCATTATCAAAGGTAAGATGATATACTCAACTGTGGTTGATGAGGGTGCTTCCACTTGCATCATGTTTGTCTCATGTTGCAAAGTTATTGGCTCTCCGCCTCTCAACCAGTCTCTTAACACCTTACAAGCCTTCGATGGTAGAGGATCTTGTCCTTATGGTATTCTCACAAACTTTACCATAATGTTGCAAGGGAGAATCGTTAACTTAGAAGTAGAATTCATTGGTGCCAATCTGAATTATAACCTTCTACTTGGTCAAATTTGGACGCATGCTATGTTTTGTGTGGTTTCTACATTTTTCTGTGTGCTCTATTTTACTCATGAGAGGAAAATATCCGAACTTCTTGTAATTTCTCTCTTCCGTATAGGGTTAAAATTATTATTCTGAGCCTTCATTACTAAGGTATCCCTACAATGTTTAAGAAAGGTGAGATATGCTTTGTTCTTGGCAATTTGAGATCTTAGTTGTTCAAATATCTGAACTTCTTGTAATTTATCCCTTCCATACAGGGTTAAAATTATTGTTCTGAGGCTTCATTACTGAGGTATCCCTATAACGTTTAAGAAAGGTGAGATCTACTTTGTTCTTGGTCAATCCAAGATCTTCGAATATCCAAACGTATTGTAATTTCTCCTTCTGTACAGGGTTAAAATTATTGTTTTGAGGCTTCATGACTGAGGTGTCCCTATAAAATTTAAGAAAGGTGAGATTGGCTTTGTTCTTGGAAATCCAACAACTTAGTTGTTCGAATATTCAAACTTCTTTTAATTTCTCCCTTTCATATAGGGTTAAATTATTGTTCTGAGGCTTCATGACTGAGGTATCCCTACAACGTTTAAGAAAGGTGAGATCTTCTTTGTTCTTGGCAATCCGAGATCTTAGCTGTTTGAATATCTAAACTTCTTGTAATTTCTCCCTTCCGTATAGGGTTAAAATTATTGTTCTGAGGCTTCATGGCTAAGGTATCCCTACAACATTTAAGAAAGGATAGATCTTCTTTGTTCTTGGAAATTTGCGATCTTAGTTGTTCGAATACCCGATCTTCTTGTAATTTCTCCCTTTTGTATAGGGATAAAATTATTTTTCTGAGGCTTCATGACTAATGTATCCCTACAATGTTTAAGAAAGGTGAGATCTTCTTTATTCTTGGAAATCTGAGATCTTAGCTATTCGAATATCTGAACTTCTTGTAATTTCTCCCTTCCGTACAAGGTTAAAATTATTTTTCTGAGGCTTTATTACTGAGGTATCCCTACAACATTTAAAAAAGGTGAGATATGCTTTGTTCTTGGCAATCCAAGATCTTAGCTATTCGAATATCGGAACTTCTTGTAATTTATCCCTTCCGTACAGGGTTAAAATTATTGTTCTGAGGCTTCATGACTGAGGTATCCCTACAACGTTTAAGAAAAGTGAGATTTGCTTTGTTCTTGGCAATCTAAGATCTTAGTTCTTCAAATATCCGAACTTCTTGTAATTTCTCCGTTCTGTAAAAGGTTAAAATTATTGTTCTAAGGCTTCATGACTGACGTATCCCTACAACATTTAAGAAGGGTGAGATCTTCTTTGATCTTGGAAATCCAAGATCTTAGTTTTTTGAATATCTAAACTTCTTGTAATTTCTCCCTTCCATGCAAGGTTAAAATTATTGTTCTAAGGCTTCATGATTGAGGTATCCCTACAACGTTTAAGAAAGGTGAGATCTTCTTTGTTCTTGGAAATCTTAGATCTTAGTTGTTCAAATATCCAAACTTCTTGTAATTTCTCCCTTCCATACAGGGTTAAAATTATTGTTCTGAGGCTTCATGATCAGTTAGCCTTTTTCTCTTCTAGCTCTTTGAATGGAAATGTGTCATATGTGAGAAATACTGACATCCCTTATGAGAGAATTAGGATGGGTCTTTTTAAAGACTCTTCTCTTATGGGAAATTTTTCTCTTCCACCTCCAAACATCACTTCCATCAACATGATCTCCACTTCTCATGATCCTTGGATCGTTCCTCATCTCGATCAAGTTGATTATTTTGGCAATGTCGTACCACTCATCCTAGTAGAACAAGCCTATCAAGCTTTTGTTTTGGCTTCAGTGGTCACTTTTGAAAGTCATGCTACTCTTAGTATACATCTAGATGCTTATTCACAATCTGCTTGCCTTGGTTCTTGGGATTCTCCGAATCCCTTGAATCAGACATTTCCCAATCACGAGAGTATCACTAAGGTTATGTCTCTTAAATAAACTCCCTGAAATGATGGTCATCATTGTTCCTCTTTTCTCTCGAGTCTTAGAGAGATTTCATCGTGTTTAAATACCTTTGTTTCCTATGCACCCACTCATCCAATTCAAATGCCTATTTTGGTACATGAAGTTTTGTTTGAGGGAAACATGGGAAACATTACTGCTACGATGCCCATCGACATTTCTTTTAAACTAGGAATTGTCGAAAACAACCATGTGAGAGTTTCTTGTTTTTTATATGAGATCAATATTTCCACTTCCCTTTTTAAGGAATTTCATGATCTCTTTGCCTCATCATATGAAGAGATTCCTGGCATAGATCCGAGTATAGTTGTGCATGAAATACCTACTTATCCAAATGTGAAGCCTATTCGTCCGCACCTTAGCCTAGTGCACCCTAGAAAGGAAGTCGCTATAAAGGGAGAAGTTGAAAAAATTATTAAGTTTGGTTTAATTTACCCCATTCCACTGATATATTGTATTTTGAGTATTGTCCCTATGACTAGAAAATAAGGGACTATTTTCATTTTTGTTGATTAATGTGATATCAATTGGGTGTGTCTAAAAGATAATTATCCAACTCCTTTTATAGACCATATCATTGATGAATGTTCTAGGAGTGAGATTTTTTCTTTTATGGATGGTTTTTCTGGCTACAACCAAAGTAAAATCTCTTCCTACTGATCAACATAAAACTTCTTTTACCTGTCCATGAGGAACCTTTTCCTACAAGAGAATCCCTTTTGGTCTAAAAAATATTGGCACTACCTTCCAACAAGCAATGTATTATTATTTTCATGACATTAAACACATCGTTTGACCATATCTTGACGACTTACCAACACATTCTACTAAGCATAGTGACCATTGTGACCACCTTTGAGCGATTTTTCTTCGTTGTAGACACTACAATATTCGATTAAATATTCATAAGTGTGTCTTTTGTGTCGAATTTGGTTATCTCATAGGGTTTTTTCTATCTAATGAAGGCATCTGTATTGACCTCCCCAAAGGTGGGGCCATTGTAAATATACCCCCTCCATCATCTTTACACTAGTTGCAGAGCTTGCAAGGGAAAGCTAATTTCCTTCATCATTTTGTACCCAATTATGGTGAAATTTCCAAGCAATTTAATAGTTTACTAAAAAAGGAATCCCATTCATTTGGGATAAAATCACCCAATGATATTTCAGTGCATTAAAGAATGCCCTCATTATTGCTCCTTTACTGCATCACCCCAATTATCACTGTGATTACTTCTAGTACTTGGCTGCAAAAGCTAGTACTATTGCGATGGTACTGGTGCGAGACGATGATGATGGAAATGAACACGTGATTTACTAATCAATCTGAAATCTTATTGACACTGAGACTCGATATGCCCATGTGGAGAAACTAGCTTTAACAGCTGTTCACGTTGTTCAATGCTTTCGAGACTATATTTTGTTACGAAAAACCATTGTGATTTCTAACTACAACCCCATGACCTACATTATGGCTCATCAATTGCCGAGGGGAATTATTGTAAGTGGATTTTTATCCTTCAAGAGTTTGATTTGGAATTTTCCATAGGAAAATCAAAGAAATCATCGATTTTTGTCGAGTTAATTTATGACCTTCCCTCTGCAAACACATCTATGAATTTTGATGAGCTCATTCCTGAAAAAACTCTCTTTCTCATCATAACTCTTGTCCCATGGTATGGAGATATTATTGTTTATCTCCAAACCCAAAGTGTTTTATCATAGTTTTCCAATTTTGAATGTTGTTGCATTCAACATCAGTCACAACCTTATCGAATAATTAGCAATACTTTGTACCATGTTGGTGTCAATTCTAACCTTCGTAGATGTTTGACACTTGAAGAAGATGAGAGAGTCCTAAATGAAAATCACTCTGGGGCCTGTGCTGGTCACATGTTAGTATGTGCTACTCCTCAAAAAATCCTTCGTGTCGGTTATTTCTGGCCTTCGATATTTAAATATTGCATTTTAATAGTCCAAAAATGTCATGCTAGCTAGATTTCTAATGGTAAACAGTGTGCCCCACCTACACCCCTACATCCATTTTTTATTGTCATCCCCTTTGCTAATTCGGGTATTGATTTCATGACATGTAACACTCGCTCAGCTAGCGGGCATGATTATATCATCATCATCATTGATTATTTCACTAAATGGGCCGAGGTGATGCCCACATGTGCTGCTGGCAGTAAAATTGCCACTCAATTTCTTTTCAACCATGTCATAGCTCGATCTGGTGTCCCTCAAGACATTGTTACTAATCATGGATCTTATTTCTAACATTACATGATGGTAGAGCTCACTTCTCGGTTGTGTTTGCGTCACAACAACACAACTCCTTATTATCCACAGGACAATGGCCAAGTTAAGCGAGTCAATAATGTCTTGGTTGGCATGATTCAATGCACCATTGTTATGCCTAAATGAAATTCGCATCTCATGTTATCTTTAGCTAAGACCGCCACAGGATTCACACCCTTTCAGCTGGTGTATGGTCTAGAGGAAACTCTTCCAATTGAGTGTGAAATTCCTTCATTGAAACTAGCTGTTGAATTACTCCCCGATACCTCACCTGAGGAGGAACGTTTACTTTACCTCGAAACGCTTGATTAAAATCATCGGATTATAGCGTTAGTAATTGAATCCCAGAAGAAATGAGTTAAGGCTCAACATGATAGAACTGTTTCTGCCCACATTTGTTTTTAGGGTGACTTGGTATTGCTATATGATGAAGCCAATGATAAACTGGGAGCTGGAAAATTCGAACCAATGTTGCATGACCCTTACATTGTTAAATGAGTTTTACAAAAAGGTTCCTATGAGTTAGTAGATTATGAAGGAAATACTTTGGTTGAGTCCTGAAATGGGCTTTATCTTAAGAAGTATTATGCGTAATTTTTCATGTAAATATTTTTGTACATTAGTTTGTTTCCATTAGTGTGTAGTGTGGTTTTGGTGTGTTAGTTTTCTTTTGCAAACTTTTTTCTTTGCTGATGATCCAAAATGGATCCATTTTTGCCTCCAGATCAAAGTTTTCAAATGCAGATGAAAGTGGGATCAAATTGAAGTGCTCATCGATATGGTTCCAATGGTGCAAATGGTGTGCAAATTCGAGTCCAGATGAAGAAGTTAGAGGTAGTGAAATTTTATGGAAGGCTAGGGCAAAAATAGTCAAAAGTCAAAGGTCAATAGTCAATGGTCAATGATCAACCTGGTTAATGCCTACGTCACCAAGGACATATGTCAAAATAGGAATGAGCCACGAGTCCTAGATGATGTCAGCAAAGGAGGTGACGTGGTAGATGGTGATTGGTTCTTCCTTTCCAATCCAGTGCTGACACGTGGTAGCCCGGATTTTGCCCAATTGGGCCTTATTTCTAGAATTTTGGGGATCAGGGAGGATTTAAACCCTGACCTCCTAGAATGGCAACATTTTCACTGGAAGTAGCTCACCGGATTTTCTACCACAGGCCTTGGTAAGAGAAATGATAAGTTGTTATGTATTTTGTATCAGGATTTTTGCCAGAAAAAGGCCAGATGGTCAGGGTCAACCCCATGACCCCCGAAACTTTGATTTATCACTTGAAACATATGCAATATCTCACATTCGTCATAGGTCATAGTTATATATTATATACTAATTCCATATGGCTAATGTTTAAACCAACAGATATACCATATATCATCTAAATCAACCATATACGATGTATAACATAACCAATGGGGGAATGGTTTGGCAGGGGCTTTTGAACCCTCGACCCACCAAAACACTATATAAGCAACGCTTTAACATACCTCTACTAACCAACATGTCACATGTTTGGGTTTGATACAAAGCTAAACAAATTTTTATTTATATTGTTGCAGGTATCGAACCCACCATAACACCAGCACACAGGCCGAGGGGGTCTTATGCAGACCGAGGTGGTTTTTTCCAAACAAAAAGTGGTTTTGCAGGGACAGAGGTGATTTTGGACTAGTCCAGGGTGTTTGGATGTCACAGTGGCCAAATATGGTCAAGTTTATACTCATTTGACTCGAAATTTCGAGTTGAACGTAGTGGTGATGTCTATTTTCTCATTTGAGTCTTTGTTTTTGATCTCATACCTGTAACAATAGTTTGAAGACAAAATAAAGCGGTCAGAACTGGAAGCTAAAGGACCAAGAAGCGTAGCCAGGAAATCTGGTGAACTCCTTTATTAAATTTTTTTGTGTTGATGTGTTTGAATGTGTTTTCAACTTGTTTATGTGCTTATGTTATTTGCAATATTTTTGATCCATGCACTAAGTAACATAAGAAAATTCACATAAAGTATGTAATACCTTTTTCATTAACAGATCAATTGACCTCGTGCTCTACTTGGTTTGTAGATTTCATCCAAATATTACGTCGATTTTGCTGATGGTGCTTGTCGTAGTACACATAATCTATCTTCCACTGCATGGGTAATCTATGACCCTAATGGTGAGTTAGTGAACTTACAGGGTATATGTTTAGGTCGTATGACTAATAAAATTTCATATATAGTGTGGTCATTGAGCTTTTGTCAGAATCTATCACTCTTGGCACTAGAGAGGTAATCATAAAACTTGATTCACAACTCATTGTACTATAAATTAATGGACAATATTTAGTTAAACCCACAAATTTTGAAAATGTATTTGTGAATTCATCTCTTGGAATGAGACTTTGACTTTATTACTTATCATCACATTCCGAGACACATGAACACATTAACAGATAGACCTTTATGGAAGCTAGGAAGAGCTTCACTGATTCCTCCACTTCAGGGAGCAAAGATAGACTCGAGCCGAACATGGACCCATCTATGCTTACGACATTCTTGGAAACATGAATGAAGTTACTATGTGACAGTAAGGCTATAAAAGGATTGTAGGAACTCATTAACAGATGCGTTGGGACCCTGCCAGGAGAACCGTGTGTAGTCCAAAATATTGGAAATCATAAGACGAGGATGGGGAGAGAGATGAGGCTAACTGCAGAGATTGGAGAATATGAGATGGATCAAGTAATTCTAGACTTCGGATCAGACACGAACGTTCTTCCAAAGCAGACATGGGAGCGCATGGGAGGCCTATGCTATAGTGGTCTCCTATTAAACTCTGAATGGAGAAACAACATAAGATAATACCCCTGGGGTGATTGTATGGAATCACCGTGGATATTGAGGGAATGAGCGCACTAGAATATTTTGAAGTGATAGAGATTGTTGATGACAGAAATCCCTACCCCACGCTCTTAGGAATTGATTGGGCCACTAACATGACTGGGGTTATTAATCTGAAGAAGCACAAGATGATTTTTGAGAAGAAGTATTTGCCCATAGTTATACCCTTGGACCCTGCTAAGGGATCGCACTGTACAGAGTCCGTGCATGACTATGAAAGTGATGATGATTTGGATTGCATCTACAAGATAATTGCACGGGAGAAAGACTGGGTAAATCCACCACGGATGGACAGATCTCATGGGAGCGCGAAAGATCATGTACGTCGAATTCAGATGAGGAGATAGAGTGATTGAAAAACCAGTTACATGAGGTAACCATGCTTAATTGTAACATGATGACAAGATCACTTCACTGCTTATCAACAGAAGTGAAAGTTCTCCCTACGTATGATGGGTTAAGTGAGGTAGATACTTACTTGGATAAGTTTGAAAGGGAAGTACCAGAAAAGAAACATTTACAGGCCTTGAATTGGTTACTATGCGCTACGCCTATGAGGTGGTGGGGTATGCACAAAGGAAGCTTTGAATATTGGCGCGCATGTAGAAGAATGATGCACACATGGTTTGGGAAGCCTAGAGTGCAATTGACAGATAAATACAATGGACAACATGGTCTGCGTGCACATCTGTCCAGGTGGCTGTAGGCATATGGAAAACAACCTACGCAGATGCACATGAACTTCGCGTTGGGAGATACGGTCAATAAGAATGTGTTGTGGGGGAAAATGTGCAAATGGCTCCTCAAGTCGGAGCGACAGATTGTGGAGGGAAGGATTGCACAGAAGTTTATCCACATGAAAGCATTTAACAAAGTGTGTGAAGCACTGAACAAAGTATGTAGTGCGGAGCAAAATGATTGGGACCTGTGCATAACAACAATTTTATGGGCTTATAGGACAACGTGCAAGAAACTAACGGGACAGACGTATTCTAGGCTGGCCGACAGGGCAAACGTTGTAATGCCGATGCAGTATATCGTGCCTAGTCCACGCATAGCAGTGCCCATGCATATGATGGATCACAGAAAATGGAAGAAGAGATCATGCAGTTGGAAGAGCTTGAAAAATAACGCTTGGGAGCTAATGAAGAGATCCCGCAAGGTGACCTTAGGCTCCAGGAACTCATGAATGAAAGAGCTCAGTTGAGGGAGAAAAGCACCCTGGCACAAGTAGAAGCCAAGATGCTTGAGGAAGAAATAAAGAGGGACTTTCTTGATGAAAAAACCAAGGTGCTAGAACAAGATGAGCACAATTACATTGAAATGCTTTGGGACTACCACCAAAAGTTTATTGGTTTAATGCATCGGACGGGACCGTATGTTATTAAGGAGACCTCATATGGTGGTGCGGTGCAATTCGGAAAACTGAATGGCAAACTCTTCCTAGGAAAATTAAACGGTAGTTGGTTGAAGCCATATACAGGTGGCCCGACCACTTGACTAGCTAGGGGAAGCACAGTCTTAACACTCCAGGTAGTTGAAAGGAGGCATGGGATTATAAACTACTTTTCCTGGGAGTTACACGATGTTAGGACTGCGTGCAGGAGTGAAGTGTCACAGGGTCCGCGACAGTGCAAGGGTAGTTGCACTGCTGCGCGGGTCAGTTGTGAAGTAATCATTGCAGTCACTATTAACAACGTGGTGCTTGGTTTGAGACCAAATGGAGAAAGCGACAGGAAATTAAGGCAAACTTTATGTGCTAGATTTGGGAAAATCTGCCCCTAAGCGAGCATTAATGGACCAGATTTGGTGGGAACGGTCGAATTCGAATTCAAAAGACATTATAAATTACAAAGGGCTACCCAGAAAATGACACTTGGACATTTGAGAATTGATCTATCATGTGTCGAGAGATTTGTTAACCCAGATCTATTTGATCTTTTGAATTTGAAGGCATTATTTGAGCACCTACCTCAACCATTGAGAGATTTGTGGAATAGCAGTATGACCACGCCAGTGGAAGACAAGGATATCACATAAATGATTGCTGAAGAGGCCGCGTAGGCCATGATGATAGGAGATGCCCTGGAAAGCATTAGGATAGTTGCAGAAATCCTTAAATCACTACACACGTCGAGGCCCAATAAAGACAAGCAACCTATGGTACTAGTGTGCATGTCCTTCGAAACCCACTGAGAACTAAACTGACCGTGGAAGAAAAGGGGAAAGTGGTTAATTTGGAAACCGATGAGGAGGAGGAAGACCTTGAGGAAATCCTAGTTGAAGAGGAGGAGGACGAAGAAATGGAGGAAGAAACCAAGGGCGCAGATCTTCTGACCAAGCTGCCCGCGTATGTTGCTCCATGGAAGGGGAAGGCAAGGGTGCTCAAGGACCTCGATTAGAGCAAGAGCTCTCTACAAACTTTGATGCTACCCGATGATATCATTTTTGAAGGAGCACACTTGGGACGGGTGTCGGGATTAAAGTTTGAAGACTGGGATATCACGAACCAAGAGAAATTCCCACACTTGGCAAATGTGTAGCTCATGTGGTCGAAGAAAAAAACTATGGTGGGAGTCATAGAGTTGGAGCTGCACAAGTGGTTGCGCAGAGTAGAGAAAGCAACGTTGTTAAACCTACTCTAGGTACCGCATTACCATCATGCCCTAGTAACTATCTTTGTCATCAGGCAGTTGCTCTGCTTGGTGCATGATGGGTGCTTGTGGTTGGAGGAGCCCATCCCCATCATGGAACACCTAATTCATAGAATTACCCGACTCCCTTGCAAGGGGGAGCACCTAGCAGATATTTTGGAGGGTAAGAGCAATGATTTGGCCATCGCAGAGGCCATGAATAAAAAATTCAAGTTGGAGAAGAAGAAGAGAGGGTACGTGATCTCCAATATCAACAAGAATGTAGTCAAAGTTGTGATCCAGATATTGGTTGGCAAGGTTATGCGGAAGTGTCACGTAGATGAGGTGTCAAGTGGTAGCACTTGCCGCATAGTGCGCAGAGGGGGTCCAGTTTAACTTGTCGGAGTATTTGTGCAAGGAGTTCCTGGAAAATTGCCGCGAGGCATAGGAGCAAGGGAAGACCTTCCACTATGCATGGCTTATGCTGTCCATAGTGCTGGTGGCTTGGGAATTGCCTATGGACAACCAATTCCCCATGATTGTGAAGGATCTTCCAGAGGAAATGAAGTATGCTTCGCTGTGGGCAATCAAATATGAGGAGAGGATCAGAGACAGCAAGATATTCTAGGTGTTCATGGAGAATAACATTAGAATTGGGATTAACCATAAGCTGGGGTTATCGCCCATTGTCTACAATAGTTTGCAGAGCTTCGCAGAGTTTAAGGTGGAATTCCATCACATGTATATTAGGGTGCGCAAGGACCCTGCGAAGAAATGGAACGAGGTCCCCTACCTAGCCATGGACCACGTCATATTCACCATGCTTGAGTCGTGGCCACCAGAGTGGCGCACTGTAGCCAGTTTCGTGTTGGAATTAGAGAAGTCTGTTGTACAGAGGAAGAAGGAGGAGGAAAAACTATGGATGGCACATTTGGCTGAAAAGAGAAGGAACGAAGTAGCAGAGCCAAAGGCCTAGGCAGCGCGGGACACCATGAAGGAAGCAGAAGAATAGCAACATGCAACAGAGAAGGAGCGTGAGGTCCAGAAGTTGCCCTCACCTGAATAGGAGCCCTAAACAATGGAAGGTGGCATGGGCCCACAAACAGTGTCCACACAGCTCAAGTGCTAGCGCTCAAAAGAGCAGGTGGGGCCACGGAAGAAATCAAAATCTTCCAAGACTTCTTTCGACCTGATCACCCTCACTAAGGGGGATATGCATGACATAGTGGAAACGGTGTGCAACATCACCGCAGAGGCCCTCCAACAGTTCACAGAGGAAACTCAGATGGTATTAGGGGCCCTTCAGGCACAGATATAGGAGTTGCAGGTGCACACTCCTTAGGATAGTACTCTGTCAACCAACCTCCCAGTAGGCACGACCGCAGCTGAGGAAATGCTGCGTGCCGACATGACCAACACTATAGTGCTGCCAGAGGGGACACTCGTTATAGAAAATGAGGCCAACAGGCCTACGGCCAGTGCACTGAAAGGAGTTGGGATCAATGTGGCTGCGCTCCATTAGGAGATGCTCTATGTTCTGTAGGACGGAGTGACTGCAGAACTACGGGCTAGGGAGGCTCGTGTGCTCCGGGTGATGAGCAAACAATGAATTAACATGGAACAACTGAGCCTGCAATGTGATGAGGTAATGGTACAGAACTGGTAGATTGTACAGGTGCTTGAAGAAGCCTACCAGATGGTCCTTCAGTTGGCGATCCCCGCAGAGGCTCCAGTAGAGGCGTGCATCCGGAGGCTAGCTGCAGGAGTGTGCGAGGTGAAGTAAGAGATGGCTAAGGTTTAGCTAGAGCTAAACCTTTAGATAGCTAAGCTGCAGCTAAAGGCGCAACCTTCAACTCCACTAGAGGTGAAGGAACAGTGTGTCAGAGCCATTACAATGGGAAGAGAGGAGGTCAGCAGTGCAGTGAAGGACTGCACAAAATTATTCGAAGAGTCGTTCGAGGTACTCACAACTCTGCAGGAGGACCCAAACATAAAATGATTAGAAACAGAGGCACATGAGCCGCATCAAAAGTATGATGACATAAAAGGGACCACACGGACGGTGGCCCTTACACAGAGGCTCGCATCGATGAAACGGGCAAAAGTGCTCAAAGAGCAGGTAAACACGACGCAACATAAGGAAGCAGTTTTGAAGGTGTGCATACAACCTTGGATTGATAAGGCATTCATCATTATAGCCCTGATCGAAGCCAATCTCGTGCAGATGAAGGGAACACAAGAGCAAATGTAGGGAAGCAGTTCAGGTACCGCGATCTATAAACATCGCTTCAAGGAGGTACAGCAGGCAGCTGCTCAGTGTGTTGCCAACCCTGCAGCAGTCCATGCAGAGTTGGGAGGTCTCCATGCCAAGATCTCTACACCAATAGAGTGACTTGAGGGTGAGTCACGATGTTTGTGTTAGGGGCTCGTCAGGCGCAGGATCCTCCAAGGGAAGTTTTGGGGCTTGAAGCCTAGATTTTGACTAAATCCGATGCAAAGACTGCGTTTGTGGGCACAGAGTGTGAGCTTGTAAATGTGTCATAGGATTGTCTGCCCTCATTTTTGTAATGTAATGTCAGCTTTAGACATCTACCCATGGTCCGTGGACCATGGGATTATATCAATAGAGCGAGGCTCTAAGTTGTAAATGGAGGGAAAATGAAATCATGAATGAAGGATGAAGAATTGAGTCTTATTTAAGTGTAGAGTCAAGTCTTGGGTCGTAGAGTAGGAGAAGGCTCTAGAGCTGAGTGCATAGAGGCCTAGCAATCCGCAGCAGAGTGCGCGAACCCCTGTAGCTGAGTGCATAGGACGAGTCGAGTCTGTAACCTTTGGAGAAGTAATAAAGAGAAGTTTCACATCAATTATGTGTATCTATTTCCTATTTTATGTTTTGAATGTATTGGGTATAAATTGAAATTTCACTGCACAAACTTATATTATTGTGTTGATTAAGTGAATATAAGATAAAGTATCTGTTTAGGCGAAGTTAATTAATAGTTATAAGAAGATAAGTAAGATCCACGGTGTAACTTGGCGAATTAGTGCTAATTGCTGCCTTAGTAGTGTGAAAGCACCTTAGCCCCTGGTTACGGTTGCACGAAGGTGATTATATTATACCACGAAGGCCTCGCAGGTCAGGGTAGTGCTTGAAGTGACCTACGTGAAGCCATCCACAATTGCGCTAAATCGATTCCTTTTTTAAATTACAATGTTGACTAGTGCACGAGGCAAAGAAAACTCTAATGTTATTTTTATTAATGAATAATAACAAAAAATATTAATTTAACATTTATTTCTTGTTACATTTGATGATCCACCCCTCTTGTGGCATCCTCGACAACATCATGATTACATGACGAGACCATAAAAATATTAAAGAAAAATAAAAAGAAATGATTGTAATAATTATATCATTAGAAACATCACGTACCATATTAAGAAAACATATTTTTGATGATAAAGTTTTTTTGAGATAAATTATTTTGTGTCTATGATTAATGAATGAATGAATGAATGCTATATGCTACTGAATAACTTCTATATGTCTCTTTACGTACATGACATTGTTTCATATTATGTAAACATACTTTTTATGATAAAATTTATTGAGATGAAATATTTTGTGGATTTACAAATGAACGAATGTTTTATATTTATTTTTTATACATGTTAATATCTTGTTCTCAACTATTTCCAATATAGTAGATAGATTGGGTACTGGGGAATTCAGAGTTACATGCAGGGAAGAGGAGGGGCCATGAGAGATTTCACCTTCAGACGGTTGGACCTGTTTAGTAGAGAATAAATTAGGATTTGGATACTCTTGGAGAAAAACACCCTCAATCCTATAGAGAAACAACAAAGTGAATGTTGACTTCACTGCTGCTTCATCGAGTGGATGGAGGTTTGCTCCAAGATTAAACTGCTCCAAAAATTTATTCTTGAAACCAAGAGGATCTCATTGAAGTATTCATGCATGCAAATCATTTTAACTATTATTTATTCAAGCAATTATTTTTAATATTTTTCTCAAATTTAATCTAAGTTTGCGTCATTGGTTTGATGAATATGTGTAGGACAACTAGTTTCAATTCGAATGTTGAAGTGCAATAACTATCTCAAGAAAAGAGCTCAAAATTGTAAGGGTTTTGGTGAGACAATAAAATTTGTTTGATATTTTTCTTGTATGTCATGGCTAAGTGGGAGTTACATAATTGTTTATATCAAATAACAAACCTTTCCATGAAAAAAATCATGCAGTATTGTCTTTCTTTAACTATTTTGTTTTTATTCGAGTGAAAGACCATAAAATGTCATTTTTCATGCAGGGAAGTAGGATAAACTCTTACTCTATTAATTGGGCATAAGCCACTGCTATGATTTTATTTTATTTTATTAATTACTTATCGCATCTAACTACTCTTCCTTCCTTTATTTGGTGGGTACCTCATTTGCATATTTGGATTTGAAGGATTAACTATGGTTGGAGTCATATAAACGAAAAAAACTCATCAAAGTACTGCTTAACTTTAACCCACCAAGCACTTGGCTACTAGGTGCATGATTTAGTTTTGCATTGAATTTGATTTCAAGCAATTTTGTATTTCTACATTGCAAATATTCCAAGACCATAGATGTTGAGAAAAACTAGGAAAAACAAAATTAGTGTTTCTTTTATAATGTTTTCTCTTGTTATATTGACAATTTTTGTGATATAATGTTAGTTCATCATCAAGGTAATTCCAGTAAATAAGATCACAATGCAAAGAAGAACACCAGAAATATGCTCTAGGCCAGGACAAAGCCTCTCCATAGGGGAAAACCCAAAATATTATCTTCTTACAGAAATTCAAGGAAGACTCCCAAGACCTCTGATTAATACAAATCACAAAGTGATGGTAATACCACCAAACAAAAATTATTCTCTATATAATTAAGTTTGTTGCTCTCCTCTATATCAAAATCAAAAAAAACAAAAAAAACAAAAAAACAAAAAAACAAAACAAAAAACAAAAAAACAAAACAAAACAAAACAAAAACCAAAAAATAACAAAAAAAAAAAAGAAAAAACAGAAAAAAACAAAACAAAACAAAAAAACAAAACAAACAAACAAACAAACAAAACAAAAAAAAAAAACTTTCTTCCCATAGTGTGAGCTTGCTAAATGAATAATTGATGCACAAGCCAAACACATAGAACTTCTTGCTTTCTCCACTATCCTTCACCTATTTATCGCTATGAATTTTCCTCATAATTCTTGAAGAGACTGAATTATTTGTGTGACTCAAATGGGGTCCAATACCTCTCCTTTGTTGAGAAATGTAGAGCATTATGTGAGTTATATTCTTCAATATGATTTCTCTTAACTTGAAGTTTACTTGTGAAATTATAGGTTGATTATATTAGTGTTACTTTCATCACATAAATGCCAAAATGGATATAAAAAACATAAGAACACAAGATTTAAGTGAACAGCCAGGGAAAAACCGCTATAAAATTCAATTTCTTACAAGATAATTTGTATCCTTCTTCACCATGAACCAATCATGCAAGTTGATGTGATCTATCAATTTATTATGTCTTTTCCTCTCCACATGCTTGGATATACATGTGGGGTGTATGCGTAGAAAAGGGTCATGTCCCTTCAAGTCCTATGGGGTTGACATATGACACCCATGCAAGTTGACTCACCGAAATTATTTGGCTAACACGCATCTCCTCCATGCAATATACAAAACCATTTGCTCAAGTGTTGGTTGGGTTATGAATTTAAGTAACTGTTAAGGTCAAACCCTAACACCTTTATTAATGTAAAAATTCCAAGGGCTGAGTCAGAGTCATAGTTAGTTAAAGAGTCACTAAAGCCCATATTAATAATTGTAAGTGATGGACCTGCATTATATAAAAGGGACCACAATTAGTTGTAAATGGGCCATAGTTAATAAATAAAGTAGTTAACCCGTGTTCTGCAAGGGACCACTAGTAGTTAGGGTTTTGGATGTTATTTAGCTATAAATAGTCTTAGTTAGTAAGCGAAAATATAATAAAGTATTATTGCAATTGATATCCCCTTTATTGGAAATTTCGCTCTTGAAGAGGCAAGTGAACATTGAATATGATTCTAAATAATAAAATACCTTGCAGTTTTTCTCATTTCATGTCATAATTTTGTGTTTTGGGGCTATATTTTTTTGTATTTCTCGTATTATGGATTTCTTCCTTAAGGCGATCAAGGAAAATCAAATTCAATTACTAACATTAAGGATTTTCTTAAATCTAGAGGGATTTTATGTGTATCATGTCTTTCATATATATATATATATATGAAAGAACCTCTAGCAGAGAAAATCTTATATAGAAGAAGTGAACCATACATTTTTAGTGGAAGGATCACAAGCTATCTTAGGGGAGTATTTAGGGCCACAACACAAAATTAAAAGGCTATTAATGTCTTACATAGTACAACCACATGTTATGCCTCATCCTGTGGCACATTCCATATCAGGTAGAGTGACAATTGAGCTTACAATAATAGAGATTGTTGTAATTGTTGTTGCATTTAGGACTAGAGATATTCTATCAGTAATAGTCCTTGCAGTCACTCACATATTGGTTATTATTGGAATTGATTTTGTTTCTTCTTTGGTGTTTTATGGCTCAAGGTTGTTTATATGCTTTTTCTAATAAGTGTAGAGAAATCGCATAATATTTTGGTTAGAGTGGGTAGCATGGGAGGATTTCTTGGGTGTTACCCAGAGAATTGTTTTTTCAGCATCTGGTGGTTTCTGGGCATTCCTTCAGGAAGTATTTTTTATTATTTTCATTATAATTTACATTTGTGGTCATTATGGTTCTCTTAAATTAATTTGCCTCAATGTAGAAGTATAGAGTTAAAAAGGCCTTGTAGAAGAGTTCCAAAATGATATTGATTATAGGAAGGACTATAATGAGCCATTGTTGCATTGTCTATGCAAACTTGACAAGGATTTCCTATGTCTTGAATACATGATTTTTGGGATTAAACCTTGCCTTAATATGGTCCACTCACGAATTTTTATGATCACGATAAGAAGACTTGAGATTAGCCAAAGATTTTCTCATTCTCAGTTTTAAGGGATTTGATATTAAACAGATAATTCACAAGGCAATTGACTTTTACAATCTCCACTATGTTGTCTCAAATGTTTCAGAAGGAATTCATTATCTCTTTCCCAATTATCAATTTATGGTAGGTTTGGAAAGTGATCGATGGAAGAAACCTTAGAGTGGGCTTATATGCTTGGATAGAGTGAAAAAGAGCTTACCAATTATTTGAAGGCCTCTTGGATCATTTACATGGCCTTAATAGTGAACATCTAGTGCTTAACTCATGCATTTGCATAAAATAAATGGTCAATATGGAGAGAGAATTAAAAATATCCTTAACAATCAATACATAGAACTTAAGAATGGGATAGAAGGTGATGGAATATAACACACCAGTAGAGAATTCTATGACTATTTTTTACTTCCTTGATTGCCAATGTATGAAAAAGATTCATTTCCTGATCAACTAGTTCAGATACAAAATATGATATGGAGACTTGTTCAAGAATCACATTATAGGATGACTATTTGTGTTATCAATGAATCTAGAACTTAAGATATATATCTTATTGAATTAAGGTCGAGGGCTAATTGTTGGATACCCCTAGTCCATGTTTAACATATTGCAAAAATGGAACATTGTTTATATTCATAACAATCATCATAAAACCATAAGAGGACCCATACCCACATTGGTAAATTATCCAAGATTAAATACCATATTCTTTCTAATATAAAATATTTCATGGACATCCATCTCCAACATTGGAATAGTCACGTAATCAATCTATAGTACAACACTAAAGAGATGACATTACTTTTCTCTATACAACAAATAACTGATATCAAGTCTAGTTGTAAGGATGGGGAATGTGTGTTATAATTCCATAAACTCATGGAAGGGACCATTTCCATGCCTATAAATATTCCTAGTAGTAGCTACAAATGTGGATTCTAGGAAAGTTAAAATATTCAAAGAATACTGCAAGAAATTATTAGGGAAAGAAGGGATTTTGAAGAAACCCATCATAATTTGATTGCAATGATGCTTCCAGATGGCACATATTCTAATTGCAATCTTAGAGATGAACAACGAAATAGTTTCCACTACAATCATGATGGTTTTCAGGTATCTCCATGACAAAGTTAATTTTTTATTTTATTTTTGATAAGAGTTAGTGTAACAGATTTTTGTGTTATCTAATTATTTTAAGTTATTAATTAGTTACGAGTTAGATAAAATCTAGTTATTGAGACCATTTTTCCAAAAATGTAGAAAATAATGTTGAACCAAAGATAAAGGTTTATTCATTGAAAATAGGTGGGTTTGGAGTTGGTACAAGGAAATCTCAGCTATTTTTCTAGTAAAGTAAGTCTTAGTAACTAAAATGATTCTTAAGAACTCATTTCTCATTGTTTTAAGCCGCGTGCTTCTTTGTTTTATTGTATTAAATTTATTTTTATTTCAAACCTATTCTTATTACAAATGTGATTTGATACACAATAATGAATTATGAGGAAACTCTCAAAATTCAGATGGAGACTCACAAGAATGCACGAATATAGAAGAGAGGATATTTGCATTGAAGATAAACAAGAGGCAAAAAAATAAAGATTAAGGAAACAATTGGCCCACTTGGAAGCTCGGAAACAACTAGAAAAGGAAGCTATGAAAAATCAAGTCGAAGAAGTGAGAAAAAATCAAGAGGAAGAGGCTATGAAGAAAAATGAGTAATATGAAATACAAAAGCGAGAAGCAAAAAAGAAGAAGAACCCATGAAGAAAAGGGAAGATGAAGATATAAAGAGGTGGGAAGAGGAAATGGAAATAAAATAAGAAGAAGAAGTTAAGAAGAAGTAAGAAGAGTTGGTGAAGTAGCTAGAGGTATAGCTCATTTCCAAAGAACTTGCTTACAAAGAAGAAGAAGAAACCAAGTCGAACAACTTGTAATTAGGAGAAATTACATGCCATACGGTTGTTTAGCCTTTCACACCTATTACTAGAGCACACCTTCTAGTTGATGAAATGAGAGATACATTTGAAGAGGAAGAGCGAGTACTAGATCTATCACACTTTAGATTTGACCAATTCAAGAATATGATATATCAAGAAAGGAAAAACCAATTAGTAAGAGATATAAAGAAACCCACATCAGTTACCATTGGGAGGGATAATAGAGGTTGACATTGTCATCATTCTAGCTTCCATAGCTTCTACAGGATATGAATTCTCTATTGTCGCCATATATAATGTAAAATGATTGGTAAATGAGGTGGAGGATTTAAAATAGTATTTGGAAAGGGTCCAATGGGAAAATGATAGGTTGCATGCCCAAAACCATGCTCTTTCAAAAACAATATCAATATATATATATATATTTGAAGGTAGCAATCCTAGAGGAGATAAAAGAATTAGAAGAGGCCATCAAGGTGATTTATGAAGGAAATATTACCCTTCATAAAAAAAAAATCTCCTTTATGAAAATTTCAAGTTGATATGAAAGGAAGAGAAGCACTTATATGTCATACCTTCTTAGCTATAGAGTACGTCTTTGAATGGAGAAAAGAATATCTAGATGTGCCGACAGGTCTGCCAGATAAAGATAGAATGAGTGTTGGTAAGGACAAGGAACAGATCATAACATCAATACAATTTCATGAAAAATTGACCAAATATATGAATAGATCAATAAATGCACATCAAACAAGGTATGACAAAATTAGGTTCTCATTAAGGAATACAAAATATCTCTATTGGTGTAATAGGAGTAATAATATTTGAAGGGGAAATATGATATAAGGTCTAATAAATATTAGATGCAATGAAGAAAATGTCTACTCAAGAAAACTTGGATCCTACAAAGGAATAAATTGCACAACATATTGTAGGACCAATGAAATTGCACACAAAACTCGTTGGGATCTCATATTGGATACAACTAAACATGAGCACTATGTTTTTGTATGTCATAGAGTGCCACATGATATTCGAAAGAGAATTGTCGAAGAAAGTAAAATTCATCCTTTCCAAATGCAAGGCTTGGTATATGAAATTGAAACTAGATTTTCACATTGAGGCCCCTTATAGGGCTATCATTAGTTTCATTCCATGAAGGAACCTTGTCTTTTGAAATTCCTTGTAATTTGTAAATATAGTTATTTTAAATTAAAGCTATAATATAATTTTAGAAATAAAATTCATTTAGGAATTAAAGGTCATAAAGAAGGTGAAGTGTCATGAATGAGGTTGAAAGGTCGTGGGAGTGAAACACCACCTCAATTTGTATAAATATACCCTCATGGATAGTTAGAAAGGGACCTTTAGCTATGGACTTCATTTTCAGCACCTTGTTTAGGAAAGCTTGTACATTATTTTGACAAATGAAGTTGTTTAGCAATTCCACCATTGGATTTCATAGAAGCTTCTTGTAATGGTGTAATAGCCATTTCAACACAATTTTGATACTATCATTAAGCCAAGGATGCAAATTCATGCATGTATTGTTAATCATTATGAGACTTATCACGTGGTGATTCAATGATATATGTTCATATTTCCATGTGTTAAGGTTAATGATCTATTCCATTAGCCTATAAAACACATATTGTATTTGAAGTTATATGCATGTTCATATCATTATTGTTGATTGCAAACTAATTCATAATTGATAAACACACCCTTTATTTCATCAATGTATCTTAATTGAAGTGTGCTTACATCTTTCTTTTAAATAGCCATTTTATTTACATTGGTTGTGGTTACGTATTTTGTATCTTTCTTGCATAGTATTTTATAGAGCTATTCTAACTTGTGTTTTTTAGAAGTTATATTGGTTTTCTCACGATTTTCTCATTTCATCTTAAAAAACACTTCAAAACAACATTGTGGTAGTCACACGCACATATTTGATGGGACTCCTATCTCAAACATTGTAAGGTCTAATTGAGACTTTTCAGTAGGGAGATCCCTTACCATTGACATAATATTTTATCCCATTAACACTTTGTCACACATTCATAAACACACATTTGTAATAGTGTCACTATTTCCTTTCTAGTATTTAGCACAACATAAATATACATGGGTTTATTCATAAATACTAGAGCATTTTCTTTTATAAAAAAATCAACAAACATGAATCAAATTAAAACAACCTTAAGCGGGGCTAACAAGGGGAAGAGCATATATGGAGGGTGGCTAGAAAAATATAGTTATTAATATTGAAAATCTAATATAAAATACAAAACTTGCAATCTACTATAATGGTCATTTGGGTTGTTGCTGCAAAATTAGACCTTTTGTTTTTGCACTCAAAAACTATCTTTACCAGTTTGTTTGTTTTTTGACATTGTTGCACTTCACAATACAACTAGATAACCAAATCTAATCTAAAGTACAAACTTTGAAACTAGGTGAAATGTTACATTCAATGTTAATCTCATGGTACTAGGTTCATGGTGAGGTAACATATGGTTACAAGTGTTGTACCTCTGAGACAATAGTGGTCAGCTATCAATGCCAGAGCATCTGAGATAATTGTTTTGGGAGTTTTAGTTTTTATTTGGAAGACCAATGAATAAAACGAATGTAACATTGTAATGCCTAGCCTTTTGAATAATATTAATCCCAAAGTAGAGGGCTGCTATAAAATATTACATAGTGAAATATCTTAAATAGTGGTGAGTCGAAACAAAAAATAATATGGTTATCACAATCTTTAGATAGAAAATAAAATAATCATAAGTATGAAAACCTCTAACCGATGCTCATAAGGTTCAAGACAATATTCTTATTCTTACAACAAGATGCTGATGATTTATTGATTTAGAGGGAACTAATTAAACAGGGAAATCATTAATCCATTCCCTTTATAGATTATCACTTCAGAAGCTTATAGCAGTTAATTGAGACACAATTATTCCTATCTAGGTATCTCTATAAGACATAAGAATATGAAGAAAAACATAATGTGTAAACTGGAAAAACTTACAGGAAACACAAATTGTGTAAAACTGAATTCAGAAGCCTCCGCTTTGTATTAAGGGTCTAGAAAAGCCAAGTACATCAAATATTTACAAATTTTTCTTCAAGGGTCAACCTGGTTCAATGGTGAATAGTGAACTTGCTTCAAAATGTGAACAATCAACTTTTCAAAATGTGAACCTCCAATAACTCATAAAGTGAGTTATTTTTACTATATTAGACCTTAGGAAAATATCCTAAACTGTTTTACAAAAATAGATTTATTCAAGGAAAAGGAAATATCTTCATGCAAGAAGATAGAGACAGCTATTGAACTGCTACTTCTTGTCCCTGTCATTTAGGTTTTGTTGGCTTTGGTCTTTGATCTTTTGCCCATTAAGCTGCTTGGTGGTTTGATCTTCATGTTGGATGTTATCTTCACTTATGACCTTTCATCTGATACACTTTAATCTGATACTCTTTGACCTTACTGACATGTCAATATCCTTTACTCTGCCTTTTTAATTTTACTGTACATTTGAAGTTTTTACTATGTATTTCAATAGTAAATCATTTCATTTTTACATGTCTTGGCATCAGGTAGTTTGGATATTGATCATATGTTTGTCCTTTAACTACATTTCTTCATTTGCCTCCTCTATTTTGTCATTTACTGTGTAAATTGTCTACTTTAACATTTACTTTGTAAATTATTTACTTCTGTGTAAATGATTTCTTTTTCTCTGTGTATAATTTTCTTCTTCTTATTAATAAGGCTTTCAAATGGATTTCCTTATGAATCTTGGAGTAAATAGATTTTGTGTCAAAACTGTTTATCCAGTCTCCTGGTCTCCAAATCGCCTGCAAAATACAACAATTGTTAAGAAACATAGGTTGGGAGGGAGGAGATAAATGGATTTTAGGGAACAAGAAAGCATGTGGAAGGAGTTCTGGCAATGTTTATAAGGTAATCAGAGGTTAAAATGACTTGTAGATGCTCGTGGTGTCATGGGAAGGTTTAGGAGGGTTTAACACTATAAACAGGCGAAAATAGAAAAAATGAAGGTTTGGGCGTTAAACAGTTCAACGATTAACTTCTTGAAATTTGGCACAAAGTGAACAGTGGATGGTTTTATTGTATGCGAGGAGTGGTTTTGGAGGCTCATCGCACCACTTTTGATCATGGGGCATCTTTTTCTCGAGGGCACGCGAGTTAACATCGAAATGACACGTAATCACAAGGGGCCCGAGCAAAACCATGAATCTCATGTACTCTCGGGCGGGTAAAGGTCAGAGATCGAGAGCGCACGCTATAGCTGTGGGTCATTGGATCTAGGAGTAGATGATCAGATTGCTATCGTGCAGTGGAAATGCATGGAGGGAGCAATCGCGAAGATTAGCGGGACCCAGGGGTTAATTACAAGTGAATTGTAATTATTTTATGAATAAGCGGGGTTTAAACATGTCGTGATGGGTTTAATGAAAGTTGCACTGGGGAAGAATACAAAGGATTTGTAAGTTAAACAGGTGTCGGGAAGGGTTTATTAACCACACCAAGCATTACGTGCGGGGTCTGTTTAACCACGGTTAACGTAGTGGGGTTAATAGAATGCGGGAGGAGACAAAACATAGATTAAAGGGGTTTTGTGGGTTTTTTAAAGGTTTTGTCATGAAAATGGTGAAAGTGGAGTTAAATTTAAATGAAGCAGAGGGGGGATAAGACCTTAAAATAAGGGGTATTATGGGTTTTTTATGGGAAAATACAGTTTTTACAAGGGGAAATTGATTTTTGGGTAAGAAAATGAGTTTGGAGGGTAAATTGCTAGGAAATTGTGTGAAACTTAGGAAATGATGGGAAAGTAAGGAAAGTAGTAAGTATGTAGTGGGGAATGAAATGAATGAAGGGAAGTTAACCAAATCAACTTGTGAAATTATTTTCACCTTCATAATTGCTCCTTCACATTAAAACACATGATCAAGCATAATAAATATGCTTATGCCTCAATCAACTTTATACTTCTGCAACCTTTCTTCTACCTACCCTTTACTTAAACTAACATCTTTTCTTCTCTTAATTAGGTGCATTTAAACTAGAATATCCTTTCTTCCCTTTCCCTTTTGAAAAGAAAACTATCTAATTCTAACTTATAACATCCAAGGGCTCATATTAAACTGATGAGCTCCATATTATTCTCTACCTAACTACTAATATGCAAAGATTAAACAGTTTGGCTACATTTTTATTCTTTGACTATAAACATGAAATTTAAAGCACGAACTGGTCAATATTGAACTATTTGACTATCATGGGTTTTGGCATTTATGACAAGCTACACACAACCATCAATTTACATCATAAAGTAAAAAGTAGTGGCACTTAGACTTGCACACTTTCACAGTTTATTTCTTTTTGCTTTTTTTCTATCCTAACATTTTATTTTTGCCTTCAATTTTTAGGGAATATATTATAACATTTTCTTTGATATGGATGTATTATTAAGATATCTCCTAAAATTTTTATTTAATGTCTTTTTTGTCCATATCCTAGCTTAACATTTTTTTGAAAAATATTTTCATTTTTTGACTAATTGATTCTAACTTATCAAAACCAAAAAATGCTACAACATTGGCTCCAACTGGGGACTACTTTCTCTTGTAGAATCCAGAGAACCTGTGGATCCATGTGCCTTCTCCTCAGGCTATGGAGTCTTTGCTGTAAAAAATCACATAGACAGCTTGAAAAGTAAAAGAAACTGGAGTTTTTACAATGATAGTAATGAAATCTACTTCAACTTCTCAACACTGAATGTAATGTTTGAGAAACCTTTGATTTACAGGGTAAGTGGAATATATCCCTCAAGATTTTGTAGCACAAAAGTGTTGTTTCCCTTCACTTCAGCAATTGCTAAAGGTCCAAACCATAGGTTGTCAAACTTTCCATGCTTTTCTTTCTCTTCTCTCCTCAAATCTCATCTTAGGACTAGATCACCTTCCCTAAAGTCCCTTTCCCTTGCTCTTCTATCAAGCAGGCTCTTCATCTTATTCTGATAATTTTTCAATTTGTATTGAACTACATCTCTATTTTCATTCAGTTCAGTAATCTGATTTATCCTCCTTAAAAAATCATTAGGTTCATTTGTTGAATCCTGCATGAGTTTTAAAATAGGGAGAGCCTAATTGGTAGGGAAGATTGCATCTTTCCCATAAACTAACTGGAAAGGAGATTTGCCAGTAGATCTCTTTGGAGTAATTCTATTTGCCCATACTGCATAAATGAAATGAGAGTCCCAGCCCTTTTTATGATCTGCTAGAGTCTTTTTTATTACCTTTACCAGACTTTTATTTGACTATTCTGCCAAGCCATTACCTTGTGGGTAATATGGAGTTGAATGATGTAACAAAGTCTGATATTTTTGGAAAAACTCAACCAATTTAACACTAGAAAAGGATGTTTCATTATCAGTGGCAATTTGAGTAGGGAAAACAAATCTAGATAAGATGTTCTCTTCAATCAATTTGACTACTACTAAATCAGTAGCATTTCTCACTGGAATTGCTTCCACCCATTTAGTGAAATAGTGTGTTGCAGTAGCTATCCATCTATGCTGATTACTTGAAGTGGGATGAATCTCTTCAATAAAATCTAATCCCCATTGGTTGAAAGGTTCTGAGACTACTGATGGAACCAGTGGAAGAGTTGCTAGTTTCTTCTTACCTACAAACATTTGACAAGGAACACAACCTCTAACCTTTGCTCCTACTTGTAAGAAAAATGTTGGCCAATAAAATCCTCCCCTTAATATTTTATATGTTGTTGCTCTCCAAGTATAATGTCCTCCACAAAATCATGTATGAAACTGATCAATGATTCCTTCAGTTTCCGATTCTATTAAACATAATAACAGAATATTTAGTGGATATTTCCAATATAAATTTGCATTTATGATACAGTACTTGACTTATTTCAATTTGAGAGTTTTACACTAGATTTTGGAGAATGATGCTGGACATTCAAAATGGATAAAGAATTTTACAATGTCTTGGTACCAATCTGACAACAGAAATTTTTCATCAATGTGAAAAGGGATGATCTGATCTGAAGGTAAAGATTCTTGTGGATTCTTTTCTTCAGGATGGAGGGAAGGTTCTTGTGGATTCTCCTCTTTAGAATGAAGAGAAGGTTCTTGTGGATTCTCCCCTTCTGCAAGGACAAAAGGTTCTTGTGGATTCTTCCCTTCTTCAAGGACATAAGGTTCTTGTGGATTCTTCCTTTCTGTAAGGACAGAAGGTTCTTGTGGATTTTTCCCTTATATCTCTAAAACATAATTGATTCCAATCACTTTACAGTTGGATTCAGCTAGAAGCTTAGCTAATCCTTGGCCCTTTACTAGCTTTGTAGTTTTGATGGTTAGAGCAAACTCCAGTATTTGAGTGATCCATCTACCTCTCTTCCCATCAGTGTTTGGTTGGGTTAGAACAATTTTCGCAGCACTGTTAGGAACATAAGTAGTAATAGGTGAATGTAGGACATACATCCTAAATGATTTCAGGGCTTGAATAACGGCATAGGCTTCCTTCTCAATTGTGTCATACTTAAGCTCGACATCTCTCATAACCTTACTGAAAAAGGCTATGGGTTGGTCATGGGAATCCACATTCTTTTGTAGTAGAACAGAAGCAAGAGTTGTTTCTGAGGTAAAGGAAAAGATATTGAATGGTTTAGTGTAATCAGGGTTGGCCAATGTGGGAGCTTCAGAGATGGATTTCCTGATTTGATCAAATGCATGCTTAGAAGAGATAGTCCATTTAATTTCATGATCCTTTCAGAGCATGTCAGTTATATCTTTTACAATCTCAGCATAATTTGGGATAAATCTCCTTAAAAAATTAATCTTGCCTAAAAAATATTGAATTTCCTTCTTGTTTCTAGGTAAGGTCAATGTTTCAATGGCAGACACACGTTTGGGATCAATCACCACTCCTTCTTTTGAAATTATATGGCCCAACAGTTTTCCTTCTTTTATAGAAAAGAGAGAATTTTTAGGGTTCAATGATATTTCAAATTTTCTACACCTGTCAAAAACCTTCATCAAGTGCTTTAGATGTTACTGATCAGATATAGAAAAACAATTATCTCATCAAGGTAAATAACCACAAATTTATTTACCTGACCCACAAAAGCTACATCCATAGCTCTTTGAAATGTTTCTCCAGCATTGGTTAAGCCAAATGGCATCCTAGCATACATGAATGTACCCCGGGGTGTAGTAAAAGTTGTCCTCTCTCTATTTACTGAATCAACATTTACCTGATTACAACCTAAAAAACCTTCAAGCATAGAAAGTCTTTGTGCTCCTGAAACCATTTGAAGTAATTGATCCATTTTGGGCAAAGGATAGTTATCTTTTAATGATGGTTTATTCAAATTTCTAAATTCCACACAAAGTCTAATTTCTCCATTCTTCTTTCTAACAAGAACTAAGTTTGCAACCCAATTAGAGTATCTAAGAGGGAGAATGGTTTGAGCATCTAGTATTTTCTTAATTTCCTTTACTATAGCTGGTAGAAGAGCTGGATTGATCCGCCTAAGTTTCTGTTGATAAGGAATTGTTTCTAGCTTTAAAGGAATCTTATGTTGTATTAACGAAGTGTCATAGGTTTTTAAATCAGCATAGGTCCAAGCAAAAACACCCTTATAAGTTTGAAGTAACTTAAGGTATTGAGTTTTGATCTTAGGATCTAGAGATGCACAGATTTTGATGTTTTTAGTATCATCATTTGTTCCAATATTGATTTCTTCTATGTCATCTTGTGAAGAAATGGACTGAGGGTTTCCGAGGACATCATTTTGATGAAACATTTTTTCTAAAGGAATTAGGCCTTTGGGAATGAAATTGTTAGCCAACTGAATAATGTCATGATTAGCAATTTTTGAATTAAAATTTGAAGAATCATCTCCATTTGTATTTTCATCTATTTATATTCTATCTTCATCAATTTGAAGAACTGAAAAATCATCTATAACCTGCAGAAAATATTTCAACTGTTCATCATCTTCAAATATATGTCAGTCTTTTAGATTGTCTAGGATGGAGGGTCTATATTTGACTTGTATTTGTTATTGTACATTGGTCTGATCGGGAATTTTAAATGAACTAGCAAAAAAAGCTAAGGCATCTGCATGAATATTCTGATTCCTTGGGATATAATTCAAATTAAAAGCATCAAAGAAGTTTTCAACTAAATCCCAAAATTCATTTCTATAAGACCTAAGTCTAGGATGCTTAGTTTAGCAAATGTTTCGTACTTGTTTAACAATAAGTTCTGAATCAGTAAAAACACTTAAGTTTTGAACCTTTAAGCTTTTGGCTAATTGAAGTCCTAAAAGGAAAGCTTCATATTCAGCCACATTATTTGTAACTTCAAAGTCGAGTTTGCATGATTTGATGATATTTTTTTTTTTTTTTTTCTAGTGAAATTAAAACTACCCCAGCTCTTTCCCCATCTTTTGTACAAGAAGCATCAAAGAATAGTTTCCATACATCAATTTGATTTGGTACAAGGCTTTCAATTACATCTTCTATTTTGACTTGAGTTTCATGTATTTGGTTTTAAGAGAGTTGAAAGCAACCAAAATCCTGATCAATTGCATAAATGGGATGGTTCCTTGGCTGGTCAGTTTTGCAAACAGTGTGTACAAATATTACCTCTCTATATAAACTTAGTTGTTCTCCCCCATAAACTGGAATAATGGCATAAGACATATCCATCTGAAGAGTTCCCCCTAATTTGGCACATCAAGACCTAGAAAGGAGCATTCCAAATTTGGGAGGGATATATGTGACAACTATATCAAGAACTACACTTTTCACTGGAATTTGGGCAAGGGTGACTACTAAATCCTTAATCAATCCTAAGAAGGGTACCCTTTTAGAATCAAAGGTGTACAAGCCATGATAGTATCTAGTTATGTCAAGTTTCAAATGGTCCATGATAGTTTTTGGCATGAGGTTATGTGATGCTCCAGAATCAAGCATGCAATTATATAGCATGGAATCATTTGTCTTAAGAGTTACATAAAAATAAGGCACTATTTCATCTATCATATATGTACTAGGACCAAAGACAACTACTATTTTTTCATCTTGCAGACTAATGATATCACTTTTAGCATCAACCAAGGTGTTTTGTATCCATTTGGAGACTTGATTTTTATACCTAGTGTTTTTGGAAAGTTATGAAAGTGGAATTGGGATTTTAACTCTTTCTAACTCTTTTTCAACATTAAATGTAGTCAAATCATTTTTATCATTTTGAGTAGTTTCAGTTGACTGATTTAATGGTTGAATAACAATTGTTTGAGTTTGAGCAGCTTTCGTACGAGTTTCAATTATTGGAGTCTCCGTAGGAGGTCTTCCAAGTCCTGGTCTAGGCCTAAGATCATATCTCTTGCTCAACTCTGCAATTAAGAATTCAAAGAAGGCATGATATTTAGAAACCTGTGAGGATTCTTGATCTTCTTGAACTTGATTTTGTTGTGAAAGAGGGATCATAACTGTTTGATTGGAAGAAGTATCCAAATTATTGATATCTTAAGTAATAGTCATAGTATTTTCATCAAGTTATTGGTCATCTATCAGTAGAGGAGTGGGAACCTGTTGATCATTACTAGGTCTCTAAAGAATTTGTTATTGTGGATTCCTTCTATACTGACCTTGATATTTATTTTGGAGTCTAGTAGTTGTTTGTTGAATTGTCCTAGGTTGAGTCTAAATCTTGGAAATTCTATTAGATAGATTTCAAAGAAGAGAATTTATTTCATCTATTTTAGAATCTTCAGTTTTAGTCTTAGAAGAACTAGAGGAACTAGAGACTTCTTAAATAGATTTGAGTTTTCTTTGGGCCTTTTCCTCTTTAGCTTTCAAGGAAGTTGAAGTAGCCCTATTTGCTTCCACCTTTATAGCATTTGTTTGCATATCTTCAAGAGTTCTTCAAGTTATCTCTCTTAACATTACAACAAAAGAATCTTTAAAGGCTTTAGAAAACCTAGACCTAGCTGCTGCTACAGGGGGTTTACAATTAAGGGGCATCTTATGATAAAGTTTGTTCAACCTTTTGATAAATCAGATATAGGTTCACCAAAATTTCCTTTAAGTTCTTCAAATTCAGTTAGAAAGTAAAGAGGATATTTCTTTACATCCCATTGGTTTTTAAATATGTTTGTAAGTTCTTCCCAATTTCTAATGGAATTTACAGGTAGTTTCCTAAACCAAATTCTTACATTTCCTTCAAGTGATTGTACAAACAATCTCATGTAAACATTTTCTTGTTCAATAATGTCTGCAAAGTCTAGAAAAGCTTGAAGATGGTCCTCAACTATTGGACCAGCTTCTCCATTATACTTGGGAAGGTATTTCAAGTAACCAGCTGGGAATGCATCTAGGTTAGAAGGTAAGACTAAATCTGCATATCTAGCCTATACAATGGGTTGGAATTCTATAATAGAAGGTGGTGTATGAAGTGATTTTTTGGAGGAAGAAGAGGTCGAAGAGGTAGAAGTAAGTGATGAAGGGCGTGTATGACTATGTGGAGGTGAAGAAAGAGGTGGTCTCCTTAATATCTTTAAAGGAGACTTAAGAACTAACTTTGGGGCTTGTGAATGAATACCCTCTTTTGTTTCAAAGAGTGGATTTGAATATACAAAAATGGTCTCTTCAGGTTTTTCAAAAGTAGAAGCTTCAGGTTGTTCAGAAGTGGAAGGGAATGAATAAGTGGTAGGGGATATGAAGTCTGTTTGTTTGTATTCAAGTAAATGAACACCCAAGTCAGACTCAGTTTTATGTGATCCTGGTGGCAGAGGGGGCCCTTGATGTGTTTCAAAAGAATGAATGATGAAAGCTAAATCAAAATCAACTCCCCTATCTAATAGTTCAGAAAACTTAGGAGGTATCTATGTCAAATCAAGATCAGATGGAATATTACTAAAAGGATCAAATGATTCTAACTCTTCAAACTACAAGGTTGAAGAAGAAGAAGAAGAAGATGGTTGATGTCTCCTTTTAGTTCTGGCCTTTCTCAAAATTTCTTCAAGATCTGACAGAGGATTAACTAAGTCAAACTCTAAATGAGATCTGGTTTGCTTAAAAGGTGCCAGTTTTGGCTAGTGGAGTCACCAGATGAATGATTTTAACCTTTCTAGACCTTTAATAACCTTAAAGGAATAGAATGAATATCATTGTCCCAGGAAAACTTAATGGAATTCGAATCTCCAGCAAGGGTGCCAGACTGATGTTGTACCTCTGAGATAATAATGGTCAGCGATCAATGTAAAGCATCTAAGATAATTGTTTTGGGGCTTTTTGTTTTGATCTGGAATACCAATGAATAAAACAAATGTAACACTGTAATGCCTAACCTTTTGAATAATATTAATCCCAAAGTAGAGGGCTGCTATAAAATCTTACACAGTTAAATAGCTTAAATAGTGGTGAGTTGAAACAAAACATAATATGATTATCACAATTTTCAGATAGAAAATAAAATAATCATAATAACGAAAACCTCTAACTGATGTTCATAAGGTTCAAGGAAATATGCCTATGTTTACAACAAGATGCTGATGATTTATTGATTTAGAGGGAACTAATTAAATAGACAGTTCATTAATCCATTCTCTTTATAGATTATCACTTCAGAAGCTTATAGCAGTTAATTGAGACATAATTATTCCTATCTAGGTATCTCTGTAAGACATAAGAATATGAAGAAAAGCATAATGTGTAAACTGGAAAAACTTACATGAAACACAAAATGTGTAAAAATGAATTCAGAATCCTTTTCTTTGTATTCAAGGTCCATAAAGCCAAGTGCATCAAGTGTTTACAAATTCTTCTTCAAGGTTCAACATGGTTCAATGGTGAATAGTGAACTTGGATCAAAATGTGAATAGTCAACTTGTTTCAAAATGTGAACCTCCAATAACTCGTAAAGAGAGTTATTTATACAATATTAGAACTTAGGAAAATGTCCTAAATTTTTTTTACAAAAATAAATTTGTTCAAGGAAAAGGAAATATCTTCATGCAAGAAGATAGAAACAACTATTGAACTGTTGCTTGCTATCCCTATTATCTAGGTTCTGTTGGCTTTAGTCGTTGATCTTTTTCCCATTAAGCTGCTTGGTGTTTGATCTTCGTGTTGGATGTCATCTTCACTTATGACCTTTCATCTGATACTCTTTGACGTTATTGACCTGTTAATATCCTTTACTATGCCTTTTCACTTTTACTATACATTTGAAGTTTTTACTCTGTATTTCAAGAGTAAATCATTTAGTTTTTACATGTCTCAACATTAGGTAGTTTGCATATTGATCATCTGTTTGTCCTTTAACTGTATTTCTTCATCTGCCTCCTCTGTTTTTTCATTTACAGTGTAAATTGTCTGCTTTAACATTTACTATATAAATTATTTACTTCTGTGTAAATGATTTCTTCTGCTCTACTTATAATTGTCTTCTTCTTTTGAATAAGGCTTTTGAATGGATTTCCTTGTGAATCTTGGAGTAAACTGGTTTTGTGTCAAAATTGTTTATCCAGTCTCCTGGTCTTCAAGTCGCCTACAAAATACAACAATTATTAAGAAACATAGGTTGGAAGGGAGGAGATAAATGGATTTTAGGGAATAGGAAAGCGTGTGGAAGGACTCTTGGCGATATTTATAAGGTAATCAGTAGTCAAAATGAGTTGCAGGGGCTCATGGTGTCGCAAGGAAGGTTTAGGAGTATTTTACACTGTAAACGGACAAAAAGAGCAAAAATGAAGGTTTGGGCATTTAAACTGTTAAATAGTTAACTTTTTGAAATTTGGCACAAAGTGAATAGTAGATGGTTTTACTATACATGGCGAGTGGTTTCAGAGGCTTATCTCATTACTTTCGGTAGTGGGGCGTTTTTTTTCTCGAGGGCACGCGAGTTAACGTGGGAATGACATGTAACCACAAGGGGCCCAAGCAAAACCATGAACCTCACATTCTCTTAGGTGGGTAAAGGTTGGAGATCGGGAGCACACAATATGGTTGTGGGTCGTTGGATCTGGGAGCAGATGATCTAATGTCTATCATGCACTGGAGATGCATGGAGGGAGCAGGTTTGAAGATTAGCGAGGCCTAAGGGTTAAAACAAGTGAATTGTAATTATTTTATGAATAAGCGGGGTTTAAACATGTCACGATGGGTTTAATGAAAGTGGGACCAGGGAAAAATACAAGGATTTGTAAGTTAAACAAGTGTCGGGAAGGGTTTATTAACCACACTGAGGGTTAAATGCGGAGTTTGCTTAACCATGGTTAATGTAGCCAGGTTAATATAATGTGGAAGGAGACAAAACTTAGAGTAAAGGGGTTTTGTGGGTTTTTTAAAGGTTTTGTCATGAAAATGGTGAAAGCAGAGTTAAAGTCAAGTGAAGCAGAGGGGGGACAAAACCTTAGAATAAGGGGTATTATGGGTTTGTTTTATGATTTTGTATGGGAAAATAGGGTTTTTACAAGGGGAAAGTTATTTTTGGGTAGGAAAATGAATTTTGAGGGTAAATTGCTAGGAAATTGTGTGAAACTTAGGAAATGATGGGAAAGTAAGGAAATTAGTAAGTATGTAGTGGGGAATGAAATGAATGAGGGGAAGTTAATCAAATTAACTTGTGAATTTCTTTTCACCTTCATAACTCCTCTTGCACATTGAAACACATGATCAAGCATAATAAATGTGCTTATGCCTCAATCAACTTTGTACTTCTGCAACCTTTCTTCTACCTACCCTTTACTTCACCTAACATATTTTGTTCAATTAATTGGGTTCATTTAAACTAGTAGACCCTTTCTTTCCTTTTTATTTTGAAAAGTAAACTATCTAATTCTAACCTTATAACATCCAAGGGATCAGTTTAAACTGATGAGCTCCTTATAATTCTCTACCTAACTACTAATTTGCCAATATTAAACAGTTTGGCTAGATCTTTATTCTCTAACTATAAACATGAAATTTAAAGCATGAACTAGTCAATATTAAACTATTTGACTATCATGGGTTTTGGAATTTATGACAAGCTACAGACAACCATTATTTTGCATGATAAAGTAAAAAGTAATGGCACTTAGACTTGCACACTTTCAAAGTTTATTTCTTTTTGCTTTTTCTTTCTAACTTAACATTTTATTTTTGCCTTCATTTTTTAGGGCATATATTCTAACATTTTCTTTTATATGGACATATTATCAAGATATCTCCTAACATTTTTATTTAATATTATTTTTGTCCATATCCTAGCTTAACATTTTTTTGAAAGATATTTTCATTTTTTGACTAATTGATTCTAACTTATCAAAACCCAAAAATGCTACAACAACAAGTTCTATTCACTTGGAGTTATTAAATGTATGTGACTGCTCATGTTCCAATAAAATTTAATGACCTATTTTGAGAATAGTTGTTAAAAAAGGGGGTTGGTAAAAGGAAATATATTTCCCTATAACCTGTGGATATAGACCTCATGGACATAGTAATTCCTCTTCATGGATGTCGAAAGCATATTATGATAGACTAATATTGACCAAGATCAAATATCCAAATGAATAATGGATTGTAAGAGTGAGGAATCTACAATATCTATGATTCTAAGAGTATGTCACTTTTCTAGCCCAATTATCCCTATGATACTAGGAAATGCAGAAAATGCCACTTCTCAACACAAGCACATAGCAAAATAGTCATTGTTCCATCAATAATGAAGAAGCCATCGATAGAAAAAAAATATTCCACTTCATTTCCATAGTAGGAACTAAAAATAATAAAAGCAAATCATCTTTCATTAGAAGAAGAATCTTAGCAAAACATTCTCAAAGTTACTCTTACAAGTGATAGGAAAATACAATGTTTTACCAAAAAGGGGCATAATCTAGGGTTTGTGCTAAAGAAAAACAAGGCATACTTGAGGCACTAATAAATTAAAATTTAAAACTCTCTAAACCTAATACCATAGCACCAACCCCTTCATTCTAAGAGATACTGCTAACACATGATGTGGAATATGGATACCATGGACATTCTAGATTCTTAAACAAAACTAAAAATTCCATGCTAAATGATTCATATTCTTTGTAGAATACATTAAGATAGCAAGATGTGAATAATATATTAAGGGAAGTGGAGTCTCAAATCATGCTTGCATACCTTATGCCATAAGAAAAATAATTTCTAAGTTCGTAGTTAGAAACTAAGAAAAAAGAGAGAAAAAAAACAGTTTTGGACTTTAGTAATCATCCAAAACTCTATAATAGAAAAATGAGCTACATTGATATGACTCAATAAGATATTTTAAATATACAACATATATGACACATATTTATATATCTGAAAAAAATAATCATCCCTAGATATAGGCTATCAAGAAGATGGAATTTTTTATTACACCATAAATATATTATCATAAGTAGAAAACTTTAAACTTACTATTGTGTGTTTGGCCATAGTAGAATCCTTCAATATTTTGTTCATAGGAAATTGGGTAGAGTTGACTGAACTAAATGCCGATGCAAATTAACCCACAAATCACATCAACGGATCATCAAGTTGCTTTTAATACGAGGTCTACAAACCCAACACTGGAGAGAGGACAAAATTACAAGAAATCGAAATCTTTCCTAATACTTTCTCGAAAAATTTATCATATATGGATAATGAAAGCTTGTCATCCCAATAGTTCAGTTCACTAAGGAATAATATTTTCATTTTATGTGCAAAGAAAAAAAAAAAAACTAAAACCTCAACAGTTGTAAACCAACAAGAATAAACAGGAACCAGAAAGTTTCATCACTAGCAGTTTAATCATCAGAATATAATTTGAAATAAAATTTTGTAAAGCTTAGTTCTCCAATAATCTCTTGATTAAATTATGCTCACTGATATTGATGCTAAGTGAAAGAGCACATTGGAAAAGGACAAGTCCTAAATGATGTCAGGTCTTGATCCTTAGTAAAAGAGCTTGTAGAAACAAGACAAGTTCCAAAGAGTTTCAAAAGAAAAAAGTAAGCCTAAAAATTATTCATATCAGCCTAGATATTACTCATATGAAAGTTTAAAAAATCTCTTCTAGCAAGTGACATAAAGAATCCAAAGTGTAAGAGTTTCAAAATATTTTTTCCCTATTTTCCTTTTTTACTCAATGGACCTATAAATATTTTTTAATCAAGTTTAATTTAATGTAACACAAATAACCTAAAATTTATTTGTATATCAACATCTAACCAATATGTATGAGTGTTTGAATCTCTATTGCCATTTTTAACTCGGTAGAATGAAGCAGATGAAAGGCATGTTTGACATTGATTCAATGCGTTTTTGAATTCTGAGAGTGAGCAAGTTGATACCCGAGAACAATTGCAATTTTTTATGTGCTCATTGTTTATTTCTACTATCACCTATGAGACTCTCTCTAACTAGAAGTATTTGACTCTTAATAATTATTAGCAAATCCATAAGGAGAACACGATTTTGTATTGCATTGTGTATTGTTTCACAAATAGCTAAGGAATACCAACCTGTAATGATCAACGATAACATGTGTTTATGCACTATTATACTTGAGATTTTATGCTGAGTCCAGAATCCCTTATGTCGAAGTCTACCAATTTCTCTCTTCATGGGTGCTTTTCTTCGATCTCGCCTGGATCCTACCTATAATTCTCATTTTTTCCTTTTCAACCTATGTTTAAGTTTCTTTCAAAGAAGCCATCAAGAAATATCTTGCTTTGCAAAGTCCTTATTTTGACAAGGAATGCATCTTATACACTTTAGCATCATAGACAACTTACACAGTAATATTAACAGAGAAGAATGAAAAGGGAGAAAATGCCTATCCTAGGCATATCTAAATTGGTAACCACATTTTGTTAGATGCACCACCAGGGCATACACACTACCATATCATGTGTCATTCCATATTGTGTGTCGTATGTATACTACGATCATTTTGAGACAAACACACATTTAATGCCTAATGATTAATGTGAGAATTACCTCCATTTCAAAAACATGAATTAAATAATAAGTGCAATGAATGCAGAATATGAAAAACATTTTGATATTTTTAAAGTATTTTCTTCAAAAGGTTCTCCAAAGTAAAATTTCTTATTATTTTCTCTGTTTTTATCCCTTTCATTTTCTTCTTTAGATCGTCAACTTGTTTATGCCCTAAGCCCCTTGGTTTGGCATTTTGTTTTGTCCTAATGTGGTATTAATACAAAGGTAGGTGCAATTTGGTTGTTGAAAAAGCTCGAACATATTAAATGTTAGATTATACAATTCAAATGAAATAAATAAAGCACCCCTATGCTTTATACACTACTATTAAGGGGGGAAATAATACTACTTTCAACAAATGAAATAAATAAAAATAGCTACATAATTAGATAAATGAAATATATACTTAGATAAAAAAACAGAATCCCTATTAATAATGTAAATTTTGAAACGGGAACTATAAACTCAAAACGGGAACTTTGACCAAAAAAACCCGGTAAAAACATTAAGAAAAGTGTTAAAAATGAAAAGTGTTGATGCTATTATAACACCCTTTTTTTCTAGGGTAAATTTTCAACATGTTTTAAAAATGGCGGTGAAAACCAATTGTTTGTGCAAAAATTGTCCAAAAAACACTTTCAAAATGAAAGTGTTGATGTTCGAATAAGAATTAAAAAACTTA
>APFE030980434.1:113420-133511 GCA_000404065.3 Pinus taeda
CCACATTATAAAATCGAAAGTTTTATGGGCCAACAGTCCATGTCCCCCATCGGCCCTCCCTCAACCACTACACACCACAAAATTAAAATGTCGAATGTTGGGTTGGCGGCCATGACCTTGTCGAAACCCCCGGTCCACTGCAACACATAAATGATTTTACAACGGGCTGGGCGGGCCACCTCTGGTGGACCTAGTCCACACCCCAACAACCACACTAATTATATGCCATACGATTAATGAGATTCTGGCAGGGATTGAACGCACCCAACCCACGTGGGTCGGCTCCCACTGGGCGGCCCCATGTGGTGGCATACACCAACAAACACCATCCCAAAAACCACATGTCGTTTGCAAAAAATCGTGCCATATAGACAGTTAACGAAAAAAAAATGTGTTGCATTCTATTTTGGAGTGGGCAGGGTTTGAACCTGACCCACCTCCATGCCATCTGCCAACTATACCAATGACCCATAATGGTCCTCATTGATACCTCCACCCACAAAAATTTATATAAACTTCTCAGTTGTTCAATGTGCCTAGGGAGGTCGGAGGAGAACAAAACAGAGCCACCTGATGCAGAACAGAACAAAGGTCAAGGGCAGGCGCATTTTTTGATACAATCATTTTTTTAATTAATTTTTATTGCAGGGTGGAACCATGAACCTGGGAATAACACAGGCGGAACCATGATTGGGCGAAATTCTTAGGAGGGTGAAATTTTTGCAGTGTCCAAATTGGACAAACTTTATGTCAATCTTACACCTCTCAGTGACACAAACCTAATGGTGCCATCATAATTTTGATCTGAGAAGTAGATTTTTAGAGGACCCAGAGGAGGGAATCTTTGAGGAATCTAGGGGGAATCTAAAAGATTCCTTAAGCCCCAGATTTTTACTTTCTCAGAACGCGAAAATTTGATAGTCGATTTTGCACTATTCAATGCCACAAGTCTGATGGTGCATTCAAATCTTCCATTTGATCATTTTATGTTTTAGCCATTTTTCTAAGTGGAGTGCAGGTGTCAGCATTCATGTGCTAGCAGTCATTCCATGAGATTCGACGTTGTGAGATTGATGGTATGGCCAGCTTCAACAGTTTCACATCCTTTTCTTCAGATGGCCTCAAGATGTGAGGTATATGCAGTGTGTTCATGTACTTCTTTTTGCTATGCATTGTGCTACACAGGTCCCTATTTGATGTTTGATGTGCAATGTTGTTTTATTACTTATTTCATGATTCCTACTTGATGTGACGCAAAATCATTTGTGGGATGTACTTGTTGTCATGATTGGTCATGTTTTATTTGAGATCCCGTCATTGTTATGTGGATGGGATACTCATGTGCCGCCATGCATGTTTGCATTGAGATCCCTTTTATGCCATGTTGGCAGGATGTTCTTTATCATCATGCATGAGTTTAGGTCATACTAATAGGAGTCCTTTTGAATGAGATTTCCTACAACAAAACATCTCTTGGAGCCACTCTTGCATGAAGTCATTTTCCTTGTATGATAGAAATGTAACCTCTTTTGTACATCATCACTATTAACAACACTTAATGCAGCAGCCTACACCATCTTGACACTGGGGCTCGGAGATGTAGTCCCTCCTAGACGAACTCCGTTATCAACGTCTTGTTATTTTATGTTGTTGATAATTGTCATGTTCGTTCTTCTTTGCAAAATGCGTATATGTTAAATTATTCTATTTTAAATGAAATTCTAATCACATCATGGAAGCAAAAGATCTTTGTTAAATCTGGGAGTTGAGTCAACTTGGATTACCAGCCTTGCCCGGACTCTCCCTCATTGAGACAACTTTGCTCAATCTGGAGAAGGGAGGCTCTGTCTTCCTCTCCAAAAATGTGTATTTCTGCCCAATGAATGTCCTCTAGGCTTTCTTTACACATTTCTAAGGGATAGTGATTGCTGGCCCAGAAAATTGTGCAATGCAGTCACTAAGCCCGCAGTCATTGCCAGCTGGAATTTCACATTGCGCAATTCTAGCATTCAACAGTCAGCCTCAATTGTGGATTGTGAAAATACAGTAGCTAGTGAGCTTACCCAGACAACATAGACTATAGTTTGCACAAGTCTAGAAGCTCATCTCTGAGCCTCCCTGAAGAAATTGCACAATCCCTGCCGGTCATTCCCCAGGTATGTGTTATGTCATTCCCGAATTTGCTTTGGTTTTCGCTGACAAATTTCTTTCCATGCATGTTGCTTTGTCTCCAGATATTTCAGGTGTTCATCTACCTCTTAGCAGTTTAGGATCAAAGGACACTGACGGAAGTGCAACAGGAGCAGCATTTGAGCGAGTGTTCTTAAGTCTATCCATCTCTGAAGATACCAAGTTGTTTCTAGACAAGGAAATCAAACTGAAATGGAAAGAGATCAATGATGAATTCATAGGAACTTTTGGTGAATACCTCTAGGACCACCAAGTATACAAAAACATTCACAAAAATGGCTTGTACTGAATTACGTGCAGATAGCCAGCATTTCCATGTGCCAACATGATACATTGGATCATCTCACACACAAATCCTAGGACAATGACTTTGAGCAGTGTTAGCAGGGTGAAGATCGCAACCTTATGGGCATAGGATTATCATGATATGTATCAGATGTAGGAGCTCGTGACTATCATGGAGACTCTCTTCATCTTACCCAACACTCGTGCCAACTCCAGAGACATTCTAAAGAATTGGGTGAAGGAGCTAACTAGATTCGGGATGACACCCAACCAAGTCTACAAGACAAAGATACTGTGGAAGTCGTATCAATACTTGGTCATATTCAATGTTGATTGTATGACCAAGAAAGCACAAAAACCTTCCCATAGAGTTGGGTGATCGCACTAGACTAACTGGACAGAGAAGGAGAACCATGTAACTATTCCAACATGTTGGCTCATCAATTGAAGGAATAGGTAACAAGGGCTCGACAACTGCCCAAAGGTATGCAAGCATAAATCTAAATGTCCGCCTACATATTGGATGCAATATATGCCCGAAAAGAGTTCTTGGGCTTGAAGTGGGTATGGTCACCAGTGAAGACTACTGTGAACACGTAATGTAACTTGTTGTCTGAATGCAGCTTCATATAAGTTATCACATTGTTATTTGGTGATTTTGTCACCCCAGTTTACAAGATGATATTCGAACAGGATCCACCTTGCATGTTGAATGTAGAAATGGAAGCATTGATAGACATTGTTGATTGATATGCCTCATTTCTTGGCACTTTCATACAGATGTACAGTGCGGAGAAGCCTCTACATGTTCTAACATAGTTTTCCTTGGACATACTCATGATGCAGGAAGTAGCATATCACATCTCGGCAAGATTGACAGCTAGAGTACATTGAAAGAAGAATGCACCTTGGCCCACTGTTCCCTTGTGGATTGTGTTATATGGGATCTAGAGCAGGAAAGCGGATGTCGAAGTAGAAAAGATGAAAAAGTATCAATTCAACCTCTGAAGTTACAATCCATATGACCCACATTTTCTTGTGAAATATCATTGCATGAGAGTACAATTCTGGATCAACAGGGCATTTCATTAGGTGGAGGAGAACACGTGAAGATATTTCTACAGTTTCTCTAGACCCAATGAACAGGTCAGCTTCATTGTGGAGTGGTTAGTGAAGAAACATGAAGCAGCATCCCAGAGAACACCAGAAGTAGCAGTAGCAGTAGAAGTAAGCATACCTGTGCGTGACAAGGGCAAGAGGAAGATTGTCGATAGCATGGAGGAAGAGAAAAGGTGTAAGTTCCAAGAAGATCCACTTGTGGAGGAAGAAGCTATGGCTATAGAGGAAAAGAGGCAAGAACGTGACAAATGAATTCCGCAAAGGTAGAGGGAGAAGAGAAAAATGGACAAAAAAGAGAAGGATTTGCATGAGTTGAAGGAGCAACTCTGGAAGGAATAAGATTTGTGCGAATAGGAGAGGGAAGCACAATAGCAATAGGTATACTAGGGGGCACAACATTTGCAGACGGATGAAACTACACCTATACAGGTATTTCACTCATCAGAACAGCTAGCATTAGGCAGACAGGGTGAACCATCATAGGAACAGGACTTCGCTAGTGAGATAGAATAAGCACTTCAATAGTTGGATAGAAATATGGAGCAACAGGAGTTATAAAATGACATCGACCTCATGCCTCATCACCAAGAGGTTGACTTACCCTCTTCATTGCATCTCGAATATGAGCAAGTCTCAAGCGACCAAGGAGGCACTGAGATCCTTGGAGATCACCCAAATGGAGGGATGCACAGCATCTCATTCGACGAGTCTCGACATGGAGTTGTGCAGTCCTGCAGAGTTTTGACTCCAGATGATCATACATCTCCTATGCAAGTTGAGAAATGAGTGATCATGTCTGACATGTGCAAACATCCAATAGCCTTGGCTAATGCTACCAGAGTGTATCCCAAAGCCACTAGCTCAAGTGTTCGCTTTCTGATAGCTGAGAATGATCAAATGGATAAGGAACTGCATACGACCAAGCAAGGAGGAGAATTGGTGACAGCATACACCTGAGCTGAACTGGAGAAGGAAATACTGGATGAATTGTTGTCCCTTGACACAGTGATGTGAGTGTTGTACTCCAAGTTTGGCACTATGCATAAGGTAGCCGTCCATCTCAATGGATGCCAGTAGGGATGTGCTAGAAGAGCATGCATATTGGCAAGCGTGCATGCTTCTATTGATTACATGCAAACATGGACAATGAGATACAAGGGATCCTTGCCTCTCTTGCCTAATATGATGAAGCCTAGAGCAGTTGAACTGAAGGCACATATTCGGAGTTAGATACGGAACTATGAAGAGCTCCCGCATCTCATCACTACTATACAGGCTTCCCATGCATGTGTATTCAAGAGTATGGATGTTATGGTGTGTGTGGATGTGATCCCAGCTATAGGTACTCTCACCCAGGCGAAGACAAAGGCACAGGTCCGACTATATCTTTCCTCCTACTTTGACAAGTTGATGTGCATTGCCACCAGCCCAAACTTTCCCATCAGTGCAAACATCATGCACAATTATGTTCCTGGTCTGACCGCATTGAATACAATAATGTGCATGCTTTTAGATGAGTCGGACAAAGGAGCCTGAGTAGTGTAACTAGATGTTATGGAGGCAAGAGTGAGGTTCTAGAAAGATGTCGCCTTGGAGCACACAGACATCATCATAGACTATCGATCTTGGCATTAGTTTGCTACTGTTGATCATCATGAGGATGTTGGAGAAATGGACTTCCATGGTTTTCTAAGTCATAGTGATGTCTACAATGGCTTGCTCAAGCCATTTTGTCTCACATGCATACATGTTCATTGTAATGTAACACCTTGTCAACTGTATGTCAAGTGTCGATAGTTAGATGTAACAGTCACAGAGTAGATGAAGAGTCATAAAGGTAGATGAAATGTCACAAATGGGAATGTTAAGGATCACCTCGCCCTTTGCTATAAATAGTCCCTCATAACTCATTGTAAGGGATTTTGGTCAGCCAAGATTTCGATAAGACTATCTTGGAGAGAGCTTGGATAGTATTGTAACAAGCCTTGGCTTCTCCACTATGTAGAGCTAGTACATCTCTTTGGAGGAGTAGATGGCTGTGGCTATAATGTTCCGCTGTCGAAACTAGTTGTTGGACATGGACGTATTGTATGACTAGAACTTACACTTCTTAATATAACAAGAGCCAACATGTTTCATTCATATGTTGTATTGTATTTCATGCTATCCGGTTTACTCTAAATGATATATGTATCTATTTGCTTACGAATGCATGTATACTTATCTGTGTATGTATGTATGAAACTTTCTGAAATGTGCTATTGGTTTAACCATCACTTTGGATTTCTAGCTAACTTTCCTTCCATGTTGTAATGCACCTTTGCTCATGCGTTCCCTTTTTAACTCAATTCTATTACAGGTTTCCAAGGGGCGCACTCATCTTAACCCCTGTGTGTTAGAACCTCTCATGCACCTTCCTTGGCTCACTGCATATGTTACACCCTTGCTACCAATAGATTTATCTTACTTACCTCTGTGTGAAATCATGGTCAAGGCATTATCATATGACCCACTACTGGGACTCCTACACCAAATAGTCTGAGGTCTAATTGGGACTTCTTATCAGGGAGATCCCATGACATGTCGGTGGGTCTGGCACCGTCAACATTTCTAGTATAAGAAAGAGGACCAGATTACAAGTTGTGTCCTCTCATCCTTTTTTGAACCTTTTCATATCTATCATGGAGTCTTGCACTCTTCTCCCTCTGCGCTGTTTTTTTAATCACAAAGATGTCACCATCACGAGGGAGTTTTTTGATCTCTTCTCTACTTACATGTATGATGGTGAAGGCGAAGTGGCCTGGCCTGAGTTCTTACATGACTTTTTTTCCATGCTTCATGAGGAAGATAGATATTTTGACGAATATGCCAACTTGCTATCTTCATACACACTTCGTGAATCTCCACATCGATCGTTGTTCAACCTACCAGCCAGTGACAATGTGCACTCACTTGAGCACTTATGTGATCTCATTGAAGACACTATCTCTCATTTTGATCCAAAACATCTTGACCAAAACCTGTTACAACAACGAAAGGATGCACATGAATCGAATATGGATTTTTGGCAGTGCTTCCATGATTTTCAGTTTCAAGCTCCATAGAGCCAGATGAAATTTTCTATCTTTGGGACCAATTCAAGTATTGCATTAAGGAATCTGCTTGTCCCAAGAATAATTTTGAAATCAAGGCTCCCTAGGTATTCTTCAATGATGGAGTTGTGCAATCATTGATGGATGTGGTCACTGTCACAAGTGACTACAGAGTGATCATTTTCACACACCTGTTCAACTGTCACATACTCCCAACATCACTTCGCTTAATTTTCACATAGATTTGGTTGTGAGTCCATCAAGTTGTCATATGTATTTTGTTCCATAACCTCTACCTTTGCACTCAGTTGCTCCTTCGGATGATATTGTCTTGTGTTCTTCCATTACGTACTTTACACTTGTTTTGAAAGAGGAACAAGCCACTGACAGAGTTGGTGTTGCACAACCAACATGCGCTGTCATTCATGAATAATATGACTTGGAGCTTGAGCATCAACACTTGGTGAAGGATGACTCCCTTCCGTCCGAGCCTCCTCCGCTCTTTCCTGACATCTTTGATGAACCTGCCATCCATGATTTCACATGTGTATATTTATCCACAGATGCACTCATTATTGATCACTCTCAGGACACACCGGATATTAGTCCATCATCTGACAATGGAGAGGATAAGTTATTCATTGAAAATCCGCTTGATATTTCATCTGACTTTTTTGGAAACATAGAGGATGACTTTGTTCACTTTTCATCTACCCCTCTATTTGATTCATCAGATCATGAGGATGCCGATGAAATTATTGATTTTTCTGATCGTGGCTGTCATGATCCATTTACTTCCATATTCGATAATGATCATTTCTATCATAGTTGACTTTTTTAAGGCACTAGTTTATGATGATCTATCTGACGATGAAGTTGAAACACCCAAGACTATCGAGGCACTTCAGCTAAAGCTGATGGTTATGTCAAGCCCTCGCTATTTTGAGGTTAGTTTCACTTCTGATCAGGAAATTGTTCAATCACCCAAGGCTCGTCTTCACTCATCTATATGCATTGAAGATCAATCTCACAAATAGATCATTCTTCCTCCACTCAAACTACACGATCCCATCACTCATGCATTGGATGAATCTTACATTGCAAGCACATGGGCACACTAGTTGTCTTTGTTTCTTTCATTTTCTTGCATGTCACAGTCAAGAGTGTGCATATGCTTCAAAATTTCATGCAGTGTCGTACAACACCATGATAGGTCCACTGATTGCTTGTCATGCACTTGCACTCACTCATGTCCTGTGGGCACTTTGAAACAAAAAGTGTGTTTGTCTTCATTGTTATGTATTTCTTGCTTGTTGGTTCACACAACAGGGTTGCTCGTAGACCAAGCCTTCACCAACATGGCCCAATCAATGCACCATTGGTTGCATTGGAAATATCTCTCAGGTGATCAAGCCCATGCACCATTAGCTTAGGAGTAGGAGTAGTGTCTACTTTCAATTTGTTTGCTTGCATGCTTGTTTGCTTACTTTCTTTGCTTGTTTATTTGTTTTATTTCTTATTTGCTTAATCACTTTGCTTTCGCATTTACTTCTGCTTTTGCTTTGCTTTTTTGTTCGTTTGCTTCTTTTGTTTGTAGGTTAGTTTGGCATGAAACCATGTATGACTCTTGAAATAAGCTGGGTAAAGTACAAGAGGTCTTATGCATCTATCACTACTTCGTTATTTGTCATCCTGCCTATGTATGAAGAAATTTTTACTTTTATTCCATGATCCTTCGATGGAAAATACATACTGTTCAAAGTGAACCGTGGTGAAAACACAATTCTTGTGAGCTAACTAGTATCACCAGTTGTAGTTAGTTATTTTTGGGTTAACCCTTGTCAGCTCAGTCAAGTAGTGTAAGGTGAGGGGGAAAACCTTAATAGGGACATCAGAGATATAATAAACTACTTCTCGGCAAGAATAACCTCTTCTTCTCTCAATAAGTCGGGATCCATCTTCCACCTATGAAATGAATAAGTGCTATGCACAATTATGAAAAAATGAAAGTGAAAAGTGAAAAAAATTAAAAATCAATAAGGTGAAAGAAGATAAAGGCTTCCTCTGCACAGAGGTGATGCAAGTAACTCCACCAGGACACTGACCAAGCTCACTGTTAGCGGAGCCATGCTTGTGTTCCTATGTGACTTCGTCAAGGTACTATCTAGGCCTGCTAGCAACGGAGCAACACGAGAGATGAAACTAAGACTTCGATGAAAATACTACTTATGCACCAATATACCCCTCAACCCCAATCGAAACAATTGTGTCGTCTTGGATTGGAATGTGTGTCAATCGACTAAGATCTCAGCAGATGCTACATCTTACAATCAAGATAGCATGCAACAAAGATGAATTGAGAATTGAACAATACCTCCAGAGGTGTTAGACTTGTTTTCCACGAACAAGGTCCATTAAGAGAGCTGGAGTTCTACCAGTGTTTCGTAAGTGTTGTAGCGGCTACAACCACCCTTCAAAATTTTTCCTTAGCTTTGTTTTGGAGCCTCCCTACCAACCTTTCATAGCACCATGTATTGCTTCGTCAAGTACACAAGCTTTAGTAACATTTCTTGCAGAAGGACAACCTGTCTATCAATCTTGATGCATTCCCCTCACAAGTTATTCCTCTAGACTTGGTCCAACTGCAAGCTGATTAGCTCCCTCAATAAATTGCGCAATTCTAGAAGGAAACCATCCTTCCCTCTAGAAATTTCACAATTTTGTCTGACAACCTATTGTGCTCGAGAATTGTGCAATTCTTCCAGTTAGGCTTCATCCAAAAATTTGCACAATTCTTCCCAGCAGTGTTGCTCATCCTAGAATTTGTGCAATCTTGGGTAATAGTCAGCTGCTCTTCCTAGAAATTACGCAAATCTTCTGGGCTTCCAGCCTATATCCCTTAGAGAAATGTACATTTTCTCCCACCAGTTGAGAAGCCTCTTGCATGTGCAGTTTGGTTGACCAATTCCACCTAGGACCAAGGAAACTCGACTTGCTTCCATGGCTTGATTCTTCCTAGAATAGAAAAAGGCAACATGAAAAATCATCCCTTCATTGAGGGAGTTATTTTTAGCAACCGAAGGTTACAAGCAAAGATCGTTTTAGAATATTTCCTCCAAGTGTCCCTTCATACTAAATTTGTGGCATGTGCTTCATGAGCCCAAACTTATTTATTCGACACATCATAGCTCATTCCTTCACATCAATCTTGGAGCTCTAACATCCCACAACACATCTAGGACTCTTCGACACATCCATCACAGCTATTCACGGGTAAGTGGCCTCTACTTGTCTTTTCCATCATTTCTGTCATTTTTTGTGTTTTCGCATGTGTGAGCATTTTTTGCTTGATTTATTTGAATGCTTGGTGTCGTTTACATGCATAATATCTTGTACTAGCACCATTTTAGTTTTTTTCTATCTCACTACTGTCGCATGCATGAAACTATTTTGTACGAAGGGTCGCCAATTCAGTGACTCTCTTCACCCACATGCATGTTGTTCTATTTTCTTAATCTTTCATTTAGTGTTTGCATGCATGATCAATCACTTCTACTTACACTCATTATCTCCATGCATTCACTTTCACATTTTCTTTCAGTTGCCTGTTGGCGAGTCTGGCCAGCCTTGGCTCAGACTCTGCCTCATCGAGACAACATTGCGCAATCTAGAGAAGGAAGAATTTGTCTTCCTCTCAGGAAATGCACAATTTTTCCCAGGGACTGCCCTCTAGGCTTACATTTCACATTTCTGAGGGATATTGGCTATTGGCCTAGAGAATTGCGCAATGGAGTATCTAAGCTTGTAGTCATTGCCAACTGGAATTGTGCATTACGCAATTCCAACAGTCAGTAGTCAACCTGAATTGTGCATTGCACAAATCCAACAGCCATTCAGCCTCCCCAGACAACCTAGATTGCTTTTTGCGCAAGTCTTGGAGCCTGTCTCCCAGCCTCCCAAAAGAAATTATGCAATCCGTGGCAGTCACTCCCCATGTATGTGTTATGTCATTCCTGAATTTTCTTTGGTTTTCACTGACAAAGTTCTTGCCATGCATCTCACTTTATCTCCAGATATTTCAGGCATTCATCTGCCTCTTAGCAATTTAGGATCAATGGCCTCCAAGAGAGCAGGATCAAAGGACACTGGCGGAAGTGCAACTGGAGCAGCAATTGAGAGAGTGTCCTAAAGTTTATCGATCTATGAAGATACCAAGTTGTTTCTAGACAAGGACATCAAGTTAAAATGGAAAGAGGTAAATGATGGATTCACAGAAACTTTTAGCGAAGACCTCGACACTACCAAGTATACATGAACATTCACAAGTCTAGCGTGTACCGGATTTCATGCAAGTACCATGCGTTCCCATGCATGGACATGATACACTGGATTGTCTCACACATAGATCCCGAGACAATGACTTTGAGCAGTGCTAGTGGGGCAAAGATTGCAACCTTTTGAGAACATGATTATGATGAGATGTATCAGATGTCAAAGCTCATGACTATCATGGAAACTCACTTTAGATTACCCAGCAGCAGTGCCAACTCGAGAGACATTCTGAAGAACTGGGTGAAGGGGTCGGCTAGCTTTAGGATGACACTCAACTAGATCTACAAGAAGAAGATACTGTGAAAGTCATATCAATACTTGGCCATATTTTCATGTCGATTGTATAGCCAAGAAAGCATGAAAACCTTCCCATATATTTTGGTGATTGTGCTAGACTAACTGACCAACGAAGGAAAACCATGTAATTGGTCTAGCATGTTGGATCATAAGCTAAGGCAATAGGTTACAAGGTCTCAATAGCCGCCCAAAGTTATGCAAGTAGAAATCTACATGTCTGCCTACATCTTGGATGTAATTTGTGCCTGAAAGGAGTTCCCAGGCTTGAAGTGGGCATGGTTACCGACATAGACTATTGTGAACACGTATACTATGTTGTTTTCCAAATGCGGCTTTAGATGAGTTATCACACGGATGTCTGATCATTTTGTCACCCCTATTTACAAGATGATATTCAAACAGGATCCACCTTGCATGTTAAAGGCAACAATGAAGGCAGTGATAGACATTGCTAATTGGTATGCCTCACTGTCCGACACCTTCATATGGATGTACAACATGGAGAAGCCTTCGCATGTTCTACTAAAGTTTTCCTTGGACATACTTGTTATGTAGAAAGTAGCATGTCACATCTCGGTAGGATTGACAGCTAGATTGCACCAAAAGAAGAAGGAAACTTGGCCTACTTTTCCATTGTGGATTGGGTTATACGAGATCCAAAGTTTCAAGTAAGTGGATGCCAAAGAAGAACAAATGAAGAAGTATCCATTTGACCTCCAAAGTTACAATCCATATGACTCGCATTGTCTTGTGAAAGATCAAAGCACGAGAGTACAGTTCAACTCGATCCATGGGACATTTCATTGGGCGTAGGAGGACCCATGGAGATATTGCTACAGTTTCTCTAGACCAATGAACAAGTTAGCTTCACTGTGGAGTGGTTAGCAAAGCAACATGAAGCAGCATCCTAGAGAGCACCAAAAGAAGCAGAAGTAAGCATACCAGTGAGCGAAAAGGGCAAGAGGAAGCTATTTGATCACATGGAAGAAGAGAAAAGCTACAAGTTCTGATCATATCCACTTTTGGAGAAAGAAGCTATGGATATAGAGGCAAAGATGCAACATCGTGACAAGAGAATTGTGCAAAGGCAAAGGGAGAAGAGAAGAATCGAGGAAATAGAGAAGGAGTTGCATGACTTGAAGGAGAAAATCTAGAAGGAACAAGAGTTATGCAAATAGGAGAGGGAAGCACATTAGCAACAAGTACAACAAGGGGTGCAACATGTGCAGACAGATGAAACAACACCCATACAGGTAGTGGACTCATTAGAACAACTGGCATCAAGAAGATAGGGTGAACCATTACAGGAACATGACTTCACTCATGAGATAGAGCAAGAACTTCAATAGTTGGATACAGATATGGAGCAATAGGAGTTAGAATAGGACATCGACCTCATGCCTTATCACTCAGAGGTTGACACACCCACTTCACCACATCCAAAAGATGAGCAAGTCTCAAGTGACCAAGGAGGCACTGAGATCCTTAGAGATAAGCCAGATGGAGAGATGCACAAAATCTCATTCGATGAGTCTCAACATCTCTGGATGATCATACATCTCTTGTGCAAGTTGACGAACGAGTGATCACATCTGACGTGCGCAAACATCTAGCAACCTTGGCTGATACTACCAGAGTGTATGTCAAATCCACTAGCTCAAGTGTTCGCTTTCTAGTAGCTGAGAATGAACGAATGGATAAGGAACTATAGATGACCAAGAAAGGAGGAGACTTGGTGATAACTTCCACCCGAGATGAACTGAGGAAGGCAATACTGGATGAAGTATTGTCCGTTGAGGCAATTATGCAAGTGTTATACTCCAATTTTGGTACCATGCATAAGGCAGTTGTCCATCTCAGTGAATGGAAACATCAATGTGCTAGAAGAGCACATATCTTGGCGAATGTGCATGATTATATTGATTACATGAAAACATGGATGATGACATACAAGGGATCGCCACTTCACTTGCCTAAAATGATGAAGTCTAAAGCAGTCGAGCTAAAGGCACATATCTAGAGTCAGATACAGAGCTATGAAGAGCTCCCGCAGCTCATCACTAATATATAGCTTCCCATGCACTTGTATTCAAGAGTATGGATGTTGTGGTGCACACACATGAAATCCCATCTATTAGGACTCTCACCAAAGCAAATACAAAGGCATAGGTCCAACTAGAGCTTGACTCATACTTTGACGAGTTGATCTGCATTGTCACCAGCACAGACTTTCCCATCAGTGCAGACATGAGGCACAAGTATGTTGCTGGTCTAACCACATTGAAGATAATGATGCACATTATTTCAAATGAGTTGGACAGAGGAGTCTGAACGGTGTATTTGGATGCTATGGAGGCAAGAGTCAGGTTCTATAAATATGTCACCTTGGATCACATGGACACCATCATGGACAATTGATCTTGGCATCAGTTCGCTATGGCTAATCATTGCGAGGATGTTGAAGAGTTGGACTTCCATGGTTTTCTAAGTCCTAGTGATGTCTAGCATGGCTTGCTCAAGCCATTTTGTCTGACATGGGTACATGTGCATTGTAATGTAACATCTTGTCAAGTGTAAGTTAGGTGACGATAGTTGGATGTAACAATCATAGAGTAGATGAAGAGTCATGAGGGTAGATGAATTGCCACAAAGGGGAATGTCAAGGGTAACCCCACCCTTTGCTATAAATAGTACCTCATAACTCATTGTAAGGACTTTTGGTCAACCACGCTTTGGATAAGGCTATATTGGAGAGAGCTTGGACATTATTGTAATGAGCCTTGGTTTCTCCACTGTGCAGAGCTAGTACATCTCTTTGGAGGAGTAGGTGGTTGTGGTTGTAACGTTTCATTGTCAGAACTAGTGGTTGGACATGAATGTATTCTATGACTGGAACTTACACTTCTTAATATAATAAGAGCCAACACGTTTCATGCCTATGTTGTATTATATTCTATGCTATCTAGTTTACTCTAAATGATATATCTATCTGTTTGCTTATGCATGCATGTATAGTTATATGTGTATGTATGTATGAATCTTTCTTAAATGTGTTGTTGGTTTAACCATCACTTTGGATTGCTAGCTAACTTGCCTTCCATGTTGTGATGCATCTTTGCTCATGTGTTCCCTTCTTAATGCTGTGCTATCACAGGTTTCCAATGGGTGCACTCATATCAACCCCCATGTGTTAGAATATCTCATGCACCTTCCTTATCTCACTGCATATGTCACACCCTTGCTACCAACAAAGTTATCTTACTTGCCTCTGTTTGAAATCGCAGTCAAGGCATTACCATACAACCCACTGCTAGGACTCCTACACCAAACAGTCTGAGGTCTAATTGGGACTTCTCACCGGGAAGATCCCCTGACATGTTGGCGAGTCCAACACTGTCAACATGACCCAAAATATTAGGAAAGTGTCCCATTGATTACATTGATTAAAATTTCGTACATAATTTTCATTAACATAAAATTTGATATTAAAAAACTAAAAAGGAAGTAATTTCTGTATTTAAAAAAATCATAAAAATCACTATGTTAAAAAATATTGTAGTTTCCAAAAACAATAAATTCCATATTAAAGCATTGTAGAGAATGTTGCATTTCTAGTTGCAAAGAATTTTAGACTAATCTATGACAGAGAATGGTAAATTCTATTTGTAACTATTTGTAAGATATATAACCTAAAACCTATTTTAATTGAATTTTATAAAGTTAAATTGAACATTATATAGTTAAATTTAATTTGAATTCAAATTAGAATTAGAATTACAATCTGATAACTCGTTATAAATTTATTTAAATACTGGAAATAAGATTTTGTGAAATAATTAATGTCTATAATTAAAAAGTACATTGAAAAATAAAATGAAAATGTGTAAAAATTAGATAAAACTAAAACATGGTTGAATTATTAATAATGAATTTGAAATATTTGTTCCAAAGCTTTCTATAAAACTATAATTAAGAGAACTTGATTGGCCATGTTTACATAAAATCGTCTTTATGGAGATGAACATCAAATTTCTTAAAATTCCATCATTATTAAATGGGAAAATATGGAAATATAGAACATGCAAAGATCTTATCTAGCCCTCTACAAGCGGCATCTATCACACTAATATTGCGTGATTGGTAGTTCATTGGTTGGAAGATAAGTATAGATACTAAAACTTTTATGGATAAATTAGCTTAAATTCCTAATAAAAACATTATGTATGGTTCTCATATTTTATGGTTTATGTGTTAAACAATTGCGCAAATAATTTCTCTAGACCTTCAGAAATTAATTGTAAATCAGTAAGCATGGTATGACCAACTGCTCACACAAACCTTGTTTAGTTTTGAAGGAACATTTCTAAGTATCTTCTTCTCTTAATCGAACTTGCTGATATCTAGATTTTAAGTCTAACTTAGTGAAGTATTTCACTTTATGTAACTAATCTAATAGATCAAATATCTTGGGATGTGGTTACATTTTCTTGAGCGTTATTTTCTTCAACACCCTATAATACATATGGAAAAATCCATCCTCCTTTGGAACAATGATCATGTATAACCCACATGGTGATGTACTTGCTCGAATGACACCTTGTTCCAGTAGTTCATGTAATTTTTTCTACAACTCACTTACTTCTATAACATACTACATGTACATCACAATGTTTAGTAATGGAGGATTTGAAAATAGCTATATGTTTTGCTTCACATCCCTCTTTGGAGGTAACCATTTAAGATCCTAGAACACAACCCTATATAGTTGTAGAAACTCTTATATTTGTTATTTTTGTTTCTTATTACACTCCTCTAGTTATTCTATTTCACTTACTAACTCTTCTATAGAATGATTCTCTCTTAAAACTAGTAAAGCCAACTTCATGCTATAATTAATTAGTTTCTTATCTTGGTTGGTTCTTATCATCAAAATTCTTGACTTTCCTATCTGTCTGTTGATGGTGAAATATTTTCCATCCTTGATGATCCAATACTAGTTGGCTCTTTGCATGAAGATTGCATCCCATATTTACATGTGGGGGCTTCCAAACAACACTACACATATATCAAGGGGAACCACATCTAATTCCACTTCATTAGGAAAATCAACGCTCATAAAAAAATTAATTTTGTATAGTTTTGTTACCTTTAACATTGCATCCCTTTTACCCACCCTAATTGATATTTTCTTATATGGTCACAAAATTCCAATCCCAATTTGTTGACAAACTATGTTGCAATGAGATTTACCTACAATCATGAGTCAAGAAAATGATCAATATTTGTCTTCTTGACCTATATACTTAACTAAAAGATTTTGGTCAATTATTTATATTCATGTTGTTAAAGGCTACTCAAATTCACCTCCTTCTACATTGATGTGAAATGATCTTATGATCCACATTAGGGATACCTTCAACTTGATTTCTCAAATTAGTTTCCATGAAATTATTATTCTTATTATATTTTCTTTTTGTTCTTTGGGTTAAGGTATCAATCTACCTCCCGTGACTTCTCCTCTATATGATTGTTAATATTAAAATGGTTATAATGGTTGTTTGGATCCTTGTGTTGGTGTGTTTTAGCTACCATCGTTTTATCTCTTCCCATTTTCCACTTCTTCATCCCCTCCTTAGAAGCATCTTTTTGCTCCTTCTATTTTGATTCTCTTGATTCCCCTCTCTACTGGCCTATGTCCTTCGAGTACCATGTCTATACAAAAGCCTCATGTAGTGATCTAGACTTAAATAACATCACTTTATTTCACAAATAATTATGTAGATACCTTAAATACTTTAGGAGTATATCCAGGTTGTTTGGGAAGAAACCTATGATTATTTCCATCTTTTTTAATGTTGTGGTGTTCTCTAATACACTCTACCCTTGCTTCTGCCTAAAGTAGTGCCACAATATTCATTGATCCTCTACATACCTGATAGGGTAAAATTGGGACTTTATGAGGGTTTTAAGGTCCTCCCACTTAGCCATGAGAGGGTATCCCTTCAACCTCAAGGTATTCATGTAGTTTTCCCATTAGGTCAAGGCAAGGACTTGTAATTTTATCTGCGTAAATGAAATAAATTGTTCTCCCTTTATATGATGAACACTGAAATAAACTTATAATTGTTGCAAATACTGATTTTTCTTTAGATCATTATCTTTCCTTCGTACAACTTAATATTGAGCAACACTTCCATTTTGAACATGGACTATGAATGTTTCATAATGATCTAACTGAGTTGATCTCTTTTGTGTCCTTTGTTTGTCTTTTTCCTTGTTTCATCCCAATATATTTATCTCATGTATAGTCTGACCTCTAAATTAGAACCCCCATCTTCTCTAAATAGCTCAAGCTTATTGGTCAAAGATTCAAATAGGAGATTCACATAATGGCATGTTAGAAATTAATTAACAAAGCAATGAACTACATAAAATATTGTGTAAACACAAATACAAAAGATGATAAAACAAAATATAAATATCTATACATGGTTCATGTTGGGTGTGGAGCATGATTATTTAGAGGTCTTTGTTTCAATCGTATGTATACACCAGGAAGTTTGTACACACCTCCAGGCGGGGGCACGGGGGGGACTTGTCCCCCCCCCCTGTGGAGGTTCAGGGGGGCTGACCTCCCCTGGCTGGGGGCTTCGGGGGCCAGCGGTCCCCCAGTGGGGGTTTTGGGGGTAGTGCCCCCGAAGCTAAAAACAAATGTAAAATTGCCTTGTAAAAGTATAGTAATTTCTAGTCAATGTAGGCCATTCATTAAGCGAATGATCTGACGGTAGAACTTATGTTTAGTTTAGGGTTTTTTGCCCTAGAAGGAAAACCCCTCTCTTTGTATGAGGGCATTGTATTGAGGCTATGTAATAGATGTGTATTCTCTGAGCGAGAAATAGAGAGGTGAGACTGTGAGAGAGATAGGGGGATATACAGGGATCTACTGTAGGTTTGCTCTTCATTTTTGTGGATATAAAAGGAAGACTGGTTGTTCGGGTGACGTAGCCCAAACTGGTGGAACCATGTATATCTGTGTCTCTCTAGTTTTATGCATTTTCTGTGTTTATATTTCTGCAATATTCTATGTGTTCCATTGCTCTATAATATATAATTTTCTAACAACTGGTATCACAGCCGAAGGTATATTTGGTTGAAAAACTCGCAGGAGAGAAGGGTTCTTGGTTCGAGTGGGAGCAATGGCGGAAGAAGGTAAGTTTAGGGTTGAGAAATTTAATAGCCAAAACTTCTCGCTATGGAAGATGCAGATGAAAGATTATTTGTATCAGAAAGATCTGTACCTACCATTGGGCGAAAAACCAAAGATGCTGACGAGTATGACAGATGAAGAATGGAACCTTCTCAATAGGAAGGCACTCAGAATAGTACGGTTGTGTGTCGCACCATCAGTCGCCTTCAACATTTTGAAGGAAACAACGACAGAGGGTTTGATTAAGGTGTTGGCGAAACTATATGAAAAACCCTTGGCCTCAAACAAGGTATTTCTTATGAAACGATTATTTAATATGAAGATGTCAGAAGGTGGATCTGTTGGAGACCATTTAAATTATTTTAATACTGTTACAAGTTAGTTAAGTTTTGTAGGGGAAAAATTTGATGATGAAGTTAGAGCTTTGATATTCTTGTGCTCATTGCCAGAAAGTTGGAATGGTTTAGTAATGGCCATTAGTAACTCTATTTCTGGATCTAGTACTTTAAAGTTTGATGATGTTGTTGATTCTATCCTTAGTGAGGAAATGTGATGGAAAAGCTCCGGTGAGACATTGAGTAATGCTTTGAGTGCAAAGTCTAGGGGAAGAAAAATGCAAAGAGGAAAGAGCTCAGGATATGGTAGTAAATCAAGGAAAGGTAGATGCTAGTCTAGATCGGGGATAGTGTGCTGGAAATGCGGAAAGAAAGGACACCTAAAGAAAGACTGTAGATCTCGGAAAGTAAAAGAAGGAGATGCACAGTAAGAAAACAATCATGAAGCAAATGTGATAGGTGAGGTGTTACAAGATGCTTTGATTCTTTCTTTCGAAAATATTACTAATTCCTAGGTGGTAGATTCAAGGGCCTCATTCCATGCCACACCTAATAAGAAATATTTTCATGACTATGTTTAAGGAGATTTTGGACAAGTCCATTTGGGTGATGATAAACCCTGTAAAATTGTTGGAATGGGTAAGGTTCTTGTAAAACAGCATAATGGAAACCAATGGCTACTAAAGGAGGTAAGGCATGTTCTAGATCTGAAGAAAAATCTGGTTTCAACGGGGCAGTTAGGCAGTGAAGGTTGTGTGACAACTTTCACAGATAAAGCTTGGAATGTCACCAAAGGATCCTTGGTAATAGCAAAAGGTGAAAAGGTTGGTACATTGTATTTATGCAATGGTATTTCAAACTTTGTTAATGCTTTAACTTCCAAAGGAGCAGATGCAGCATTATGGCATCATAGGCTCGGACACATGAGTGAGAAGGGGATGAAGATTCTTCACTCAAGGAATTTGTTGCTAGGTTTGAAGAATGTTGATTTGGACTTCTGTGAGAATTGCGTTTATGGAAAACAGAAGAGAGTCAGATTTCTCAGAGTTGGGAAAGAAAAGAAGAGCGAAAAATAAGAGCTTGAGCATATAGATGTATGGGGACCTGCTCAGGTATCATCTCTCGGTGGCTCTCGTTATTATGTTACTTTTATTGATGATGCAAATAGAAGAACTTGGATTTATTGTATTCAGAATAAATTTGATGTATTTGATACTTTCAAGAAATGGAAAGC
>APFE030980434.1:145318-165766 GCA_000404065.3 Pinus taeda
GTGAGAAAGCTTTCTTCTTTCCCTTTGCCTTTTGAGTGGTCATGGAGGAGAGACTCTTCTTCTCCTTTATCTTGTTTAAAGCCTGATGAATCTTCATCTTTATGTTTTCTAAAGTCCTTATACATTTCCTCTACCATGGACCTTATGGCCAGGAAACTATCTATAAATTGAGGGTCTGGCCCCATAGAAGCTTCCTCTGACATTGTCTTCTCAAGATAGACTCTTCCAATTTCAGGTTTAGTTTCAACCAACTCTTCTTCTCCTAATTTGAGCTTTGACCTAGTCAACATTCAACAGCTAAATCTAGCTCAAGCTTGTCTAACCTTAACATCCTAAAGCTCTGATACCACTTGATCTAAAATCACCCCTATGTGACTTCAAGAAATTAATGAAGGTATTATAGACTCATGTGCTGGTGTGTGCTTATGTTATTTTAAGCAACAGATTGATAAGGTTGCGAAATACATAGGCAGTGGAAAACAATAAGAGAAACACAGCAAGAAAAATGAAAAAACACAACAATCTAATAAGGAGTTCACCGAATCCTCCTGGGCTACGTCTCTTTGTCTAGATTTCAGTGGTGGCCCTTTCTCATTGTGTCTTTAAGCATAGTTTTTACAATGAGGAGCTCAATTTGAGTCTCCTGTAATAGATGTTGCTTAGTAGGGTGGTACTTGGATTCCCTAAGCCACTAGAGTACACAGACTCCCCCTTACCAAGTCTCGACCTCAACTGGTCTTAATGGGATGAGTTCAATTTGGTACTAAGTTCCTGACATATATCCTCACAGGGATTGCTTGAATCTCTCAAGCCTTCTCGGGTTTTTCAGTTCAATGTTGCCTTAGCTCTATAGGTCAGCTCGACTTCTCTATTCTCTGCTTCTTGTTTTACTCTCTATTATGTCTCCTCTATCTCTGTTCTCTGTTTATTCATGCCTTAAAGCTAATGTGTCCCTTAACTGTTCGCTTCCTCTTTCATCTCTTTGGATTGCCTACCTCTGTCTGCCTAGAATTCCATGCTTCTCCATCATTGCCACTGTGTAACATTTCATAGAGAGGTGGCCACTTGTATCCCTACAAATTGAGCGCCAACTCTTCCTCGAACGGTCATTATTTCGGTTATGCCACGAAATGATTCATCCACCAGCTCAGCAGTCATGTTGGACTTCAAATCTTCATATGTCTCAACCGATTCTTCTGCCAAATCCGGTCTCCCATCGGGTACAATCTTCGCCATTAGATCTGGGGCCTCCAAATCCTACGGTTATCGCTTTTATCGCACGGGTGATCAGCTTGACTATTACCACGTGATGAGAGCGGTTTTCTCTCTCATCCACTGGACATGCATCATTCAATGTATGGCATCGCTTGGTCCTCTGCCAAACCCGCTTACCACATGAAATGCCTCCGATATTCCACCGGTTTTGGATCGTGGGACCTGCCTATTGATTTTAGCACTTTTCCCACGGTTTTACCTATTTTTCACATGATCGGGTGTTGGGGCTTTTCCTTCTCTGATGTTTTTATCCTACAATGCGTGATTAGCACTTTGTGCATCCGAAATGGCCTCTGTTTTCTGATTTGGAGTCCCTATTTGCTAGTTTGTGCCACTGCAGGGTCTCCATGGGCCAACAGTCAACGCGCTTTGACCAAAGGTCCTCATTGTTCCGTGCTAGACACATCTGCCATTGTCTATAGGTCCTTTCTGATAGCTCGTTGTTCACAAGATATTGGAGTCTGACATAGTTTGAAACAGTCATAGAACTCTGATAATTTTCAAGGATCCAATTCAGATCACTCTGTAGCAGCAACATACTTTTCTTCCATTGTTGAAAGTGAAACAATGTTTTGCAATTTTAAACCCAACTAAAAATTGTTTCACCTACAGTGCACACATACCTTGTGGATCTCCTTTTGTTACCTCTATCACCTGCCATACCTGTATCAACATATCCCCATAGAGAAATGTTCAAATCACCAATGCATAATTCTTGGTTTGTGGTACCTCTCAAATACTTGAGAATCCTTTTCACTTCCATCCAATTATCTTTCCTTGGATTGTTCATGTGCAATATCAGGCCTTTTATAGACCATTGCATACATTAAGCTTCCAACTACTGATGCATATGGAAATTTACACATATAATCCATCTCTTCCTGAGTCCTGGGACACATATCCTTACATAGTTTGAAATGGCTATCCAAAGGTGTACTAATTGGTTTTGCATTCTCCATATTAAATATCTCCAAAACCTTTTCTATGTACTCACTATGAGACAATGTTAGTTTGTGATTTTTTGTGTCTTTAGTTATTCTCAAATCGAGGGTCTGTTTTGCAACACCCAAATCCTTCATTACAAATGAATTTATCAATTTTCTTTTTAGCACATTTATTTATTTCATGTTAGACCCTACAACAAGCATGTCATCTACATATGATAGTAATATAATATAGTTGTCATTATTTTCCTTTTTAAGATAAATAAAATGGTCATAGTGACATCTAGTATAACCTTGTTCAAACATAAACCTATCAAATTTTAGACACCACTGCCTTGGAGCTTGTTTTAAGACATACAAGCTCTTCTTCATTTCGCACAGTAATTTTTCCTTCCCTTTGACCTCATACCCTTGTTGTTGTTGCATATATATTTCTTCCTGCAAATCCCCATGGATAAAGGTTGCTTTCGCATATAACTACTCGAGATGCAAATATTGTTTTGCCACTAGACTTAAAATAGTTTTGATTAAAGTCATTTTAAGAAGAGGAGAAAAAAATTCATCAAAGTTTATACCTTTCTTTTTTGCAAACCCCTTCACCGCCAATATAGCCTTACACCTTTGTTTTCATCCATCTTCTTCCTTCAACCTCTCAACCCATTTATTTTACAATGTTGTTTTATTTGCAAGAAACTTGACTAAGTCCCAAGTTTGGTTATACATCAAGGAGTCCATATCTTCTTCCATGGATTGCTCCTACTGATTCTTGGTTTCTACCTACATTGCTTCTTCATATCTTTATGGTTCACCATAATCAGTCAACAATACATAATATAATGAAGGATAGTCTCGTTCTGGGGGTCCATTCATTATGGTAGATCTTCTAACACCACTTTCAGGTGTTTGAGGTGCTTGTTGTTTTATTATTGATGTTGATCATTATGATTTCTAGGAACCTTGACTTTTTCTATGATCTCATAAAGCACTAAGTATTATTTGGTTTCCTCTTCCTTTTCCTGTTTCTTTTCCTACATTTGATACTTATACAAGACTTTTTCATTGAATATGACATGTCTTCTCCTAATTATTTTGTGATTATCATAATCATATAAGTGATAACCAAAATCTTTTACACCATATCCAATAAAGGTACATTTCTTTGATTTTTCCTCAAGCTTTGTTCTATTTTCTTTATTGATGTGGACAAAATCTTCACAACAAAAACGATTTAAAAATGAGTAGTTTAACTTTTACCTGTTTGTGCCTACTCTGGAATACCACCATCCAAGGAACTTGAATGCCCTATGTTTATTAGATAAATAATAGTATCTACAACATCTGCACAAAATTGTAGGGGAAATCCTGCATGCAAACTCATGCACCTTGCACACTCCATGATTGTCCAGTTCATCCTTTCAGACACACCATTTTCCTATGGTGTTCCTATAATTGTCTTCTCTCTGTGAATTCCATGATCTAAACAAAAATTATCAAACACTTTGTTGCAATATTCACCTCCATTGGCTAATCTTAGACACTTCAACTTATTTTCTGTCTCATTCTGAACCAAAGATTTCCATTTCTTGAAAGTATCAAATACATAAGATTTATTCTAAATACAATAAATCTAGGTTTTCCTAGTTGCATCATCAATAAAAGTAACATAATAGCAAGAGCCACCGAGAGATGATACTTGATCAGGTCGCCATATATCTATATGCAAAAAATCTAATTTTTCGATGTTACTTTCTTTCCCATCTCTGATAAATCGAACCCTCTTATGCTTTCCACAAACAGAATTCTCACAAAAATCCAAATCAACATGCTTCAAACTTCGCAACAAACTTCTTGAGTGAAAAATTTTCATCCTTTTATCACTCATGTGCCTGAGACCATGATGCAACATTGTCATGTCTACTTATTTTGAGGTAAAAGTATTAAAAAAATTAGAAATACTAATTCATAAATACAATGACCAACCTTTTCTCCTTTTTCTATTACCAAGGCTCCTTTAGGGACCTTCTACGTTTTATCTGTGAATGTAGTTGCACAACTTTCACCACCTAAATTCCCTATTGAAATTATATTTTTCTTTAGATCTGGAACATGCCTTAACTCCTTCAATATTAATTAGTTTCCATTTTGTTATTTTATGAGAACTTTACCCTTTCTAACAATTTTATAATATATATCATCACCGAAACGAACCTCTCGAAGTTATCCTTGAACATAGTCATGAAAATGTTTACTATCGGGCGTGTTATGGAATGAAGCCCCTGAATCTACCACCCAGACATCAATAATATTATCTAATGAAATAACCAAATCATATTGCAACATATCACTTGTTACATTCACTTTATCATTTTTCTATTTTTGTCCATCTCCATCTTTTCCCTTCTCATATTTGCAAACTTTCTTTAAGTGTCCTTTCTTCCCACATTTCCAACACAGTATCCCTGATATGGATTTAGATCTCCATTTTATTGACTTACTATAATTTGTTGGGATCATTACTCTTTCAATTTTTCTTCCCCTGGTCTTTTCATTCAAATAATTACATGATGTCTTACTGAAGATTTTATGTTACATTTCCTCGCTAAGGATGGCCCCAACAACATCATCAATATTTAAAATACCAGATCCAGAGATAGAGTTACTAATGACCATGACTAAGCCATTCTAACTTTCTTGTAATGAGCACATAAATAACATAGCCCTAACTCCATCATCAAAATTTACCCCTGCAGAAGTTAACTGATTGGTAACCATGTTAAATTCATGTAAATGATCAACAATAGATCCACCTTCTTACATCTTCATATTAAATGGATGCTTAATAAGAAATACCTTATTTGAGGCTGAGGACTTTTCATATATATTTTCCAATACCATCATTAAACATTATGTTGTAATTTCATTTGAAATGTCAAATTCTACCAATGCTTCTAGACACAACCACATTGTTCCTAGTGCCTTTCTATCAAGAATCTCCCATTTTGTGTCCATCATACTCGTTGTATTCTTTTATTTTTCACTCAATGGTCGGTAAATATATTTATGATACATATAATCTTCCATCTGCATCTTCCACAACTGGTAATTTTGGCCGTTAAATTTCTCAACCCTAAACCTACTATCTTTGATCATTGCTCCCACTTGAACTAGCAACCCTTCTTTCCTACAAGTTTGTTAGCCAAATAGACCTTTGGCTCTAATACCAATTGTTAAAAACTAATTAATGAAGCAATGAAATACATAACATATTGCGGAAACACAACTATAGAAACACATAAAACAAGAGAGACACAAATATATGTGGTTCACCCAATTTGGGTTATGTCCATAGAGAAACAACCAGTCATTCCTTTGATATTATCTAGTAAAATCAAGAGATACAATTTATAAGAGATTCGCTATGATTTCCTCTCCGCTCTCACAATGTCTTCTCTCTCTCTCTCTCTCTCTCTCTCTCTCTCTCTCTCTCACACACTTAGAATAATAATATATTGTTGTAGTAAAATTCCCTCATATAAACTTAGGGTTTCCTTCTAGGGTGAAAAAACATAAATTAACATGACTTCTACCATCTGATCGTCTTCCTAATGAGTGGTCCAGATTGACTACGAAATTAAAATATTTTACAAGGAAATTTTTCATTGATTTTTAGCTTCAAGGACGCTTACCCCAATCCCCTGCCGGGGGGAACTCATAAAAGTCACTGTCATCCTCCATGGAATCCCTAGACAGTGAATAAATGGGTCATTTTCCTGCCCCATTAAGAACAGGGATCCAATGTGGCTGAAACAAAAAAAACTCAAAACAACCAAGAAGATAATCAGGCTCCACACGTAACATTGAAAATAATTGGAACTTATGCTTTTATCCATGAAAACCTCTCCTCTACAGGATCATGAGGGTTATTCACATATTTGTTAGCCATGACTAGGGTTTTGTGACTCTTGTCTTAGCTAATATATATTCCTTGCAAATATCCATAATATACCAAAAGAAACCTCCTCTAATACCGATATGATCCATAAACTATCATTCATATTCCACTAGATAGTTCGTCCCAACAAATGTCATAAATTATACTTAAAAATATGAAATCTACAATATGACATTTTATCTCTCTTTATATTTTTGGATATGTAAATTAGTGGTTAATTTGTGCGCATGTAAATTATATCATGCATAAGTTAGATACCAAAAAAAATAAACTCACAAGCCACAATTTGACACAATATATAACATGGGAAACCCTTTTGACATAAAACCCAACTAGAAGGTGAGGTCATTGTGCTATCATTTTTTGAATAGGAAATGGTTCTGAGTAAAAGCAAGTCTTGTGGCCCATGGGAAACTATTGTACACAAATGTTGGCCTTGTAGTGTCAGCATTGATGTCAACAGGTTCATGGTGTTGCACGTCATAAGTATGTGTGATGGATGTTTAGCTTGATGGTGTTTTTAGTTGGCATTGATGTCAACATACTTATGACTAGACCTAGTGTCAATGATGTTGTGGCTCCTGAGTACAAATATATTTTACATGTGGTAATTACATTGAGTTTATTATTAAGTTTATTACCTTGATGTGTTGAGTGAAGAGTGAGAGATCCAGGTAGCCATAGAGACACTCAGAAGTCAAAGAGGGCTTAGAATAGCTCAAAAATAAAATTGCTCAAAACAGAAGTGGAACAAGAGACCATATCAATAGTGCTCGTCACCTTGGTTCCAACGGTGTGAATGACACTCCAATCTGAGTTCGTATGCTTCAAGATATTCATGGTTAAAGTTTAGGTCAAACTAGGCCTAGTGTTAGTCCCTAAGGAGGTAACAATTTTGGCAAAATTCCCAACGCAAGGAATCTGGCCACCAGAAGGGGCGAATGTGTTGAATCGTTAATTTCCCTAATAACCCTTAAAATCTAGTGGAAAAAATTGAGCCATTATTAAATTGAAAATATATATATATATATATATATATATATATATATATATATATATATATATATATATATATTATATATATATATATATATATATATATATATATCTATATATTATATATTATATATATATATATATATATATTATATATATAATATATATTATATATATATATATATATAAATGGGGATGGTGGGCTGCCACGCCCGAAACAGAAATGTTATGTCATTTTATATATGTATTATAACATTGGTGGGTGGGCCACCCACTAGGGAACCCACCCCCACCCACCAATTGCCACCACTACAACATTATAGCACCATCATCCAAAGACCTGAACCTTACCATGTATATATACACTTATAGAATTGGATGATAGCCAATGCAAAGGTTTGACTGCCACATGTCACGGGGCTGACGAGAATTAAACTCACGATGGCCCCACAATATCTGACATCAAAACATTAACAAATGGTCAATTAAAACTAGCAAGCACCAACAGTCATGCCAAATAGTTCAATAAACTACACCAAATTTCATATCACACCAAAATAGTGTAATAGAGCAGGAGGCCTGTGGGTTTGACCCCACGACCTCCGCCCAAAAAGCCATGCAACAAATTGTTTTTCCAGGGTGTCGGTGTTGTAAAGTTTGCCCATGAACACATATAAAAGTCAATGTCATTCATTAGCTAGGGGACAGAATGCTAAGACGAGACTGAGTGGAAGTGACGACATAGGATGGGCGCAACTTTTTGAGGGTATTCCATGGGAATATTCTCATGCGAAATCTTGGAGAAATCTGAAAGATTCCTTGGAGGGCGATTTTTCACAGTGACATAAATATGCCAACTTTATACTCAAAGGAACTATAATTTCACAAGGAATGCGATGGTATGGTTTTTTCATCATGTGAGAAGCATAATTTCATGTCCTCAACAGTGAGGAATCTTCATAGAATCTTGAGGAATCTAAAAGATTCCCTCAGAGGCTGATTTTTGAAAGAGGCAGAATGATGCAAAATTTATAGTCATTTTTCACATAATTTTGTAAGGAGTACAATGGCATGCTCAAAGCATTCATCCCAACAACACATTTTTTGGCCATCTCTAAGAAGGAACCTTTGGGGGAATCTTTGAGATTTTTGAGGGTCTATAATTTGATGGTGTCAGAAAGGGGCCAAGTTTATAGTCGTTTGACACGATTTCATGCCATGAATTTAATGGTGGAATCCATTTCGTTAGATGATATTTTCATTTTTGAGCCATTCCCAAAAGTCGAGGTATAATATTGAATGATGTCATGCTTTCCTTTTTATTTATTGAGATGATATTCTTTTTATGAGATCCCTAATTACCAGTATGTTGAGGGATAAATGTATACCACATCATGTGAAACTTATTAACTTTTCATCTTGGAGGAGGGCCCACTTGAGTGAGAGTTCCTGTAGAAAGAATGTCTCGTGGAGAGACATGCCACTCTAGTTGAGGGAATTTATCCTTGTAATTACAAATAATTTACTATGTACTCATCATAATCTTGCAATATTTAATGAATCACCCTCCCTAATATTGACACCAGGGCCTCAAGACGTAACCCACAATGGGTGAACTCTACCATCAAATAGTTTGTGTGCCTTTGATTTTATGGTTGTCGTTATGTTTCATCTTCTTTACAGTATGCACATGTGGTTGTTCACACTCTTTCATATGCAATTCTACTAACATCACAAAAGTAAAAGATCTTGGTTAATTCAAATAGTTGAAGAGATTCAGATCAAGTTTGGCATGAGAGTGGTCTTGTCACTGATGTGAATTGCGAGTTTGAATGATTGAACGTGAAACAAGAAGGGAAATAGAGAACAAAAAATATCTCTAGGAGGACCTCATCAAGATGGCACACGTGGTGGACATAATGTATGCATATTATTAAGAGAATGTGGAAAGAGAGGAACAGGAAAAAGAAAAAGTAGAGGATGATGCTCCATGCCCATCATCCTTTCGTTATTCATCTTCCTCATCATATTTTCATCATTCAGATGAGGATATCAATCAAAGCCATCAAGCAGAGAATGTTTAATTGAGGATACTTCTACGAGAAGAGAAATAGGAGAAGAAAAATTGTAGCTTCAGTTATGAACCATGGAAGAGGCCTTGGAAGAGCTAAAGTGCAACAATGGCTTAGTGAAGCCATCATCACCACTTTTAGAATCGACAACTAAGGTAAACAATATTGATCATTCTTCAATTTCATTTTTACATGACACTATTACTGTTGGAAACATGGAGGTACCCATTTTAGGAACTGATGTGGGACTCCATACCTAGATGGTGTATAAAGGAGGAGGACTTAGTGTTAATGGCCAAGGAGTGACTCAGCCATGGGAGGTCGTACAAAGACCTCAATTTATAGGTTTTGGATACACTAAAGGAGAGAACTCAAAGGTATCAAAAGCTTCCAACACATTGTCAAAGCTATAAGAGAAAGAGCATGATTGGAACAAAGCACAATCCTCCCATGATAGTGCACATTACAGAGGAAGAGCTAAGGCAAACTCTCATCACTAGGATCACACCAGGGACAGTCAAGTGTGGGAAAAAAAATCTCAGTATTCTAAATTTCATTTTGATTACAATCATATTGATAAGATGAACATAAATCATGGCATAGAAAACCATGTCATTTTTGTGGTTTACATAACCATGTGGTTGTTGAGTGCTAGAAGAGAATAGCAATAGGAAAGAGGATGAGTCGTGAAAGCCCTTCTCCACATTAGGGAAGGAAGAAGGTTAAGAACATCTGGAGGAAGAAGAAATTTTGGAGTCATTGCAACATAGGTGGACATCAAAGAGCCATGTGTTGGAGGCTTCAACAAGAGAAGTGTCTTAAGAACAAGGTGCCCTTTGAGGAACTAGTTGGAAAAGTTGTTCAATAAGTGAGTTAGATCCATGATGACGACACATTCATTTTGATGAGTGAGAGATCATTTTTTCGATATGGTAGCTTTTCATGGCCGCATTTTGTAAATCATGTGGTGCAATAACTGTAAAATTAATGATTTGTTTTCCATTGCTTAATAAAGCAATGATGATGTTTTGACCTTTTATTGATAGCTAGGATATTGATTTCTATGTCGATGTAAACTTGACCATAGAGTGTCTATTATAAACTCTTGACAAGTATGGGGATGCTTGGGTCATGTTTGGTAATATAATTGAGCATGTAGTTTTCAAACATTTTACTACAGGTTTGGAGAGGATGCAGGTGTCAGATCATCACGTATGGCTCCAAAGAACAAGGGTGAAGGAGAAGGAAGTGTGACCTGTCAAGACACTTGTGATGCAAAAAATGTAACACAATAGTTGCAGATTATGTTCATGCTTTTGGAGGACCAAAAACTCCTCAGTGGGAAGGAATGATCTAGGTGGCTCCAGAAATGCTCAAAAGTCAAAGAGAGCACAAAATAGCTCAAAAATAAAAGTCCTTATTTGAACTGAACACGACTAGATCATAGTACTTATCACCCTCATCCCAATGGTGTGAACGAAACTCAAACCTAAGTTCATATGCTCAAGATATTCAATGTCAAAGTTCAGTTCAAACTAGGCCAAGTGGAAATCCCTAAAGAGGCAACAATTTGGTAGAATCTTGGTGTAAGGAATTTGGCCACTAGATAAAGGAAAATTTTTCAAATCCTTAATTTTCCTAATAACCCTTCAAATCCAGTGGAAAAATTTGATCCATTATTATATTGAAAATGAAAAAAAAAAAAAGAAATGGGGATGTTCAGCTACCACCCCCGGAATGACAATGTTATGTCATATCATATGTGCATTATAATGTGGTGGGTGGGCCACTCGCCAGAAAACCTACCCCACCCACCAACTATTGCCACTGCAGCATTATAGAATATCATCCAACAACACAAACCTTATTACTATATATACAACGATACAATTTTCCAATGACCAATGCAAAGTTTTGACCATCATATGTTACGGGGTCAACGACACTTAAACCTGCACTTTCCAGAGGCCCTCCTATCTCATGTGACAACCCCACAATACATGGCATCAAAATGTCAACAAACAATCAACCAAAACTGCCAAGCAGCAATGGTCATGTTAAACAGTTCAACTAACCGCACTAAATTTCAAATCATGCCAAAACAGTGTAATAGAGGGGGAGGCCTGCATATTTAACCCTAATGCCTCTACCCAACAAAGTATACAACACACTGTTATGCTAGGGTGGTGGTGTTGTAAATTCCACCCATGAACATATTTAAAACAAATCTCATTCATTAGTTGGTGGAAGGACCATCGAGCTGAGACAAAATCGAACCAAGAGCCTAGGAAGGGCACGTTTTTCAAGGAGGGTATATTTGAGGGGAATATTTTGTGGAATATTCTCAAAATATTCTCATGTAGAATCTTAGAGGATTCTGAAAGATTCCCTACAGGGTGATTACTCGCAGTAAGAGCAAATGCCAACTTTATACTCAAAAGAACCATATTTTCACAAGGAAGGTAATTGTTTGGTCTATTTCCTCACCTAAGCAGCAGAATTTCAAGTCCTTAGCAGTGAGGAATCTTCACAGAATATTGAGAAATCTAAAAGATTCCCTCAGAGGAATATTTTTTTACAGAGGTAGAATGATGGCAACTTTATAGTCATTTTCACAGAATTTCGCAATGAGCACAGTGGTGTGCTCAGAGTCTTCATCCTTGCAGTGGATTTTTCAACCATCTCTAGGAACGAATATTTTTGGGAATATTTGAGATTCTAGAGGGTCCATAATTTTACGGTGTCAAAAAGGGGCCAAGTTTATAGTCATTTGACATGATTTCGTGCCAAGACTTCAACAGTGCATTCCATTTCGCTAGCTAAGATTTGTATTTTTTGGCCATCCCTTAAGGTGGAGGTATATGATGCAATGATGTCGTGGCTTTATTTTGATTTGTTGAGATGATATTTTATTGATAAGATCCTTGATTACAATTAAGTTAAGGGATACTTATATACCACATCATGTGATATTTTATTAGCTTTTCATGCTGAAGGAGGGACCATTTGAGTGAGAGTTCCTATAGGGAGAACGTTGCATGGAGAGACATGCCACTCTAGTTGAGGGAATTTATCCTTGTAATGACAAATAATGCACTATGCAGTCATCATCATCTTATAGAATTGAATGAAGCGATCTCCCCACTATTGACACCAAGGTTTGGAGACGTAACCCACACCAGGTCAACTCCGTTATCAAATTGTTTATATGCCCTTGATTTCATGGTTGTCATTACATTTCATCCTTTTTACAATATTCTCATGTGGATTTTCATACAATTTCATATGCATTCTGCTAACATCACAAAAGTAAACTATCATGGTTAATTATGGTAACTGAGAGATCCGGATCAGTGAGAGTGGAGAAGAGTGTGTAAGTCATATGAAGATTGTATTGGATAATTTCTAAATCAATTTGTAGTTGTAACAACAATGAGATAAAGTTTATTTCATCCTTTATACTTATGCATTCACTGAGGTGGTGATGTGTGGATTGGAGTATAATTTGAGGGAGATTGTTTTGATGCTTGTGTGGAGATTTTTGGAGGAGGTTTTAATTGCATCTAGAACTATATATTTTCTATTCATTGTGATTTAATGCTATGTTTTCGTAGTGCTCATGTTGATCAGTTCTTGGTTCTACTCGGAAATATTTTGAAATGAGAACTATATAGAGGAGAGGAGTTGGAGGACTCCAACAAAATCAATATAATTGAGAATATTTTCTCAATCCAATGGCGGTTGGATATTTCAGCAGAAACTAGACAAGGCTCATTGGTCGTGGTCATTTCCAGTAGATCATAGTCTCTAGAGTTGATTGATAGTTCAAGAGTAACTGGGTGAGGATCGTTGATCATGGTGGCCTTTAACATATGGTAGTTTGTAGATACACACGAAAAAATGTCTCCATTTGATAGTAGCCATGTAGATCTCCATGTAAAGAATCTGCTTGACTAATATAATATTTGAGTAGCGCAAAAACAATAGGATGGGTTTTTTCTCGAGGAAGAGTTTTCCATTAGACATACTTTTGTTCATTGTGTTGATTTTTTTATGGTTTCTTGTCTATTTGATGCTCTAATTTACAGTTGTATGTTTCAGTTTGTGCATGATTAAAAGGAATATTAATTTGAAGAAAAAGTTTATAAGCTCTCACACCACTGATTCACCTACCCCCTCTGAGTAGTGATCTAATTCCCAACAAAAATCCTCTTTATGTCCTCTCTCCCTATCCCTGTCAAATACTTTACTCGTTTATGGAAAAAAATCACTTGAAAGAAATAGAACCCCTTTTCCTCCTAGTGGCTTGGTTATAACACCACCTAATAGCCTAATAGTGGTTAGGTTTTACTCCTTCACCTCTTCACCTAAGTTACAACGTGAACTCTTCTAGAGCTTTATTCATTATGATAACATTGCTAGCATGTTTCCTTGATTAATGGGGGCTAATGTGGCATCCTTTTTAATCATGGTAATCAAATCAATAAGGTAAACTTTCGAGTGGCATAACTTTTGCACACAAACTTCGATTAAGGAATTTTTTGTATTGTTGGTAGTGTAGAATAACAAAAAAAATGTGTAATACTAAAGAAACAAATATTTACCCCCAAAAAAGCCATTTAATGCCTCAAAATCCTCCATAAATGTTTTAGATCCCTATTTGCCAACTAGGTGATGTTCATAAAATTGGTCATGTGAGTTGATTCCTCCACTGTTTTTACTCTAAAAGCATCAATATGGATCACAAACAATAAAAGGTGCATTTCATTGAGTTATAACTAGCTCTATCTCATTAGGGTCATTGAGATCACAATATAGAAAGGATGGTGACAAGGTTGGCTAGCATCAAATTGCAACTAATAATTTTCTTTGTGCAAGTATAAATCTAATGTGATCTCAGAAGAGATATCCAATATTCTTAGTAGGAACTAAATTGGCTAAACCAATGTTAAACATATATTTCATAAGTTCTTCCAATGCTTATGGGTGTGAAATTTATACTTATGATTTTAAGGGATATCCAAGTAATTAATAACATCTAGAATTTGATCAATTTCTTACTAAACCACTAGAAACATAGACATAGGTTAGAGACCCAATTACATTGGAACAACATCATAATAGAATTTCATCATTTTTTAGATGCAACAAACCCTTCTATCCATTTTCAACTTTGAGCAATTTACTCTCTAAATAGAGTAAGGTTAGGTCTTAGGTGGTAGAATTAGTAGGAACAAAAATACTAAGAAATCATTTTGATATCTCCTCGGAGCTACACACTAGATACCTACCAATTTCAATATTTCATGGTTTTCCAACAAAAATGGAACAAAATGAAGTTTTTCACCTTGAGAATCCATAAGAGTTAAATTTATGTTAGGAAACTCAGTTTATACTTCTATTAACAGTCACTTTAAAAACGCAAAAACATTAGAGTGCTAGTAAATGTAGTCTATAATGTAATTTGCTTGAATTTTGTCTATGTAATGTATAACGCACCTTCAATTTAGTAAAGTAGCCTCAAAATAACTTGGTAAGGTGTTAATATTCAATTATTCTTGAAACATGCACAATAAAGATCCATAAATTGGATTTCCATATTTCACTTATCAAGTTAATCTATGAGTTAGGAATTCAATTCATACAATCACATTAGTTTTACAATGACCAAAGGTTGTTTTAATTTATATTTTCTCTTAATAGATTCAATTTGTTCCACTTTCACTTTAGAAGAGAGAAAATCAACAAACATTTTGAGATTTGGGAGGATTTAAAAGGCTCTCCAAGGTAACATTGCTTGTTATGTACTTATTTTTATGTTTTTCATTTTCTACTTCAGATCATCAACTTATGCATGCCCTAAGCCTCTTGGTTTTACATTTTTTATGTACTAATTTGGTATAAATATAAATATAGGTGTTAAATTTGGTGGGTGCAAAAATTGAAACATATTAAATGTTAGATTATACAATTCAAACGGAATAAATGAAGCACTTTTATGCTTTATAAATTACTATCAAGGGACAGATGGGAAGAGTGGGATACTACTATTGTAAAAAAATGAAAGATATATTAATGGTTGCATAACTAGATATAATAAATATGTACTTAAATAAAAGGAAAGGAAGGCTACTTATGCACACATTTCCTCATAAAAATCTTGTCCAACATCCCTCCCAAACAGACACTTTTAAACTAAGGACCAGTAATAATGTCAATTGCAGTATAGCCTATCACGATTAGTAATAATGCCAACTAACACCCATATGTAGAGGAGGAGTAACATTTATTAGTCTATGTGATGTACCCAGTGAATGTAAATATTTATTTACTACAATTAAACAAATTGAACACTATTAAAGTTTATATAATTAATTATTTTTTATTAAAGCTACATGGAAAGTGAAATGTCAAAATGAGGATAGTTATACTTTTCTTATATGTCAAGAAGTTAGGCTAGGTGGTTAACCTAATCCTTACAACTTCCTTGGAGATTTATTCCCAAGGAAAGGATCAAGAGGATATGTGTATTTGAGATCAAAGAGATATTTAAAATATGAAAATATGGAAACTGTGTTGGAAGGACATAGAGATTCAAGGAGCTAAGTCTAGTTAGGACCAAATAACTGTTACTATCCAAGACAATTAAGTCTTGAGGAGAAGTCCTGTGAAAGGATAGCTCGGGGGGAGACTCATGCTGGAATAGTAGGTCTCATGGTTGGGAGGAAAAATAAGAAGAAAATTAAGGTTTGTAATGTAAGGACAACAAGAATATTAGCGACAGATAGATAACTATATTTTGAAGCTAACTAGAGGAATAATTATAATATTTACTATGTCAATTTAAGCAGTTGTTTAATTCTTTTATTAGAATACATTATATATATTATTTGTCCAAGATTTTACAAAACGATGTAGAACATAACAAGAACCATGCGTAACCCTGTAGATAGGGTAGAAACCAAAAGGTAATCTACAATCATAAAAGGAAGATGTAGAACTTACCAAGGACCATGTGTAACCCTATAGATAGGGTAGAAATCGAAAGGTAATCAACAGTCATAAAATATGTAGAACATTTGTTTGTTTTATAATTGGCTAGAATTCAAAGTGAGTGAACAAAATTACATGAACAACTACACTCACGACAACCCACAATATCTAAGCCATAACAGAGAAAAAAAAAATTGAATAGAAAACAATGCAAGAACTGTACAGGACAATTTGCAGACTCAATATAGGAAAAAGAGTCATGAAGTATTACTATATATAAGAGAAAAATTAACCTTTGAATTTTTGCTGAAATTTAACACAAACCTTGATTAACAATGAGTATAAAACTGTAGACTTCAACCTTAAATATTTCCGAGGGTTACATACATAGAAGAAACTATCTAACCATGCATATATAGATGGAACCATTTAACCATGCTGGAACAAGTCGTTTGATATAAAGAGCTAAAGGGTTAAACATATACAAAATATGAAGCAATAGACCAAACTTTCAATTTAAGGGTTTCACCACAGAGTGGCAGTCTCACAGAACATAATTGTTCTCCATAATTTTACCTAAATCCTAAACAATATTCAACAAGAATTAAAGAAACAGCCCAAAACTCTTATGGCCATAAATCCAAAATAATCTAGTTACAAACTTACAAAAAAATAATATTAACCCTCTCTCGTGAGTATGGACCATAGCCGATAGCATTTAACATAGCCTGACGCTATTTCATGGCCTAGAAGACCAATTTAAATATAAACATAAACGCAGTCTACATATAACTGGAGAAATTTCTAAATCCCTCATTCAAAGACCAAACCCTTAGAAATCCACTTGATTTGATTATGCCATTACCCGGTAATTTCCTTGCATGAAGTCTGCAGGGTTCGATAGACTCAACAAAAGCTCCATAACCTCTAAATCCAACACCAAGCGAATGCGAAGGGTTTTGAAAACCTCTGGCATTACCTAGGCAAGCAAGTTGCTTAATGTAAGAGCTAGCAGAAGAACTTCATCCAAACATTAACATAGATATCAAATCTAAAAAACCCAATAAATTCATACCTTTTAGAGTGTAGTTAACTATCCGGTGGCATCAAGATGCAAGAACCGCACTGATGGGAAACCTGTGAAAGAGACATCTCTTAAATTCCAATGCAAAAAAGGATGAAAATGTAATAGGAGAAAAACCCCGTGCGATGGCATTGATGGGGTAATAGTGCAGGAACGCTTACATTAGAAGAAGTTTAGCGAACTAGACTAAAATCTAACCCTCTGCACTGAAGTTTTGAAAAATGCCTAGAAACCATACCACTAAGAAGCTTAGATCGACGAACAACCACATCCACCGTTCGATATGGAGACTATTGGAGAACCGTAGATATGTCACACTTAACAATAGATGAAGGGCTAGTTGTGGTGCATGATGAAGGCTCCAAACGCAGTGCATTCTAGTTCTAGGGGCAATAACCCGCCTGGAAGGATAAGTTAGTATTAAATGCTTCATCACCGCTCCACCGTTTTTTTTATATACATATAAGGTGTAAGGTTCAAACATGTAACTTGAATGCATTTAAGTCTAATAAAAATCTTAATGATATCGACATCACAAGACTGTTATATCATGTGGCTTCAAAATCTGAATTCCGTAGTAATTAAATTCACTTTCAAGTTATAAATAGTCCTTTGTAGAAAAAATAAAAATTTACAATGACTAATTCATATTTTTTAAGAGTATATTATTGTTTTCTATTAATTAATGAATATTTGAAATTTATATGAGTATGTGACATGTGGTATCAGAGCTCTCAAGTTACAAAACTAAGACCTCTAGGAAATAAATGAGTAACAACATTTGTGATGTACACAAAGGAAGAAAAGAAGTGAGCATGAGGAAAACAAGAATTACACCACACTGACCTATGATAGGAACATGACCAACATATTTTCAAGAAGCCAATCCCGAGGTATGGGTATAACTGGGGGAAGAGCCACGTAACACTAATACTGCAATCTTAGAAACTGTGCAAGAGTTGAAGGATGAGATGGACCGATTATGGGCATATAATGGAAGGTTGATGCAGGAGCAGGAAAAGATCATGAAAAGTTTGTCGAATAGACAGAATCAATGACAACCAATTCCTAGTCTTGAGCACAGGAACATGACTGGAGAATAAGAGTTTCAAACTGAGAATTTAGAAACTAAAGGCGGAAAAGAGAATCAGGAGGAAGAACCTGATAATGTATCAAAACACAAAACACAAAAGAGACAGAAAATAAAAATACAAAGAGAATTTCGGAAAATAAAACCTCCCCTATTTGATGGTGAACAAGAAGAGGCAGTTGAGGCCTAGCGCATCAATATGAATGACTATTTTTAGTTGTATGAATATGATCATAACTTAAAGGCTCAATTTGCCATCTTTCAGCTGCAGGGAAAATCCACCTTGTTGTGGGAGGAAGTAAATGCTACGTGGTGTAAATGAGCAGAGCAAGGAAAATTTTAAGGATGTAAATTTATTTGAAAGTTTAGAAACCTTGGCAAATATCACTAGTAAATAATATTCAATTTGTAAAATGTTTGGCAATTTTTTGTATAAGTATTCAAATTTCTTATAACTTTATATAGTCTCTATATAAAATTATGGCGATTTTTAAGGTAAAAAAAATTATACTATAAAATTTGAGCGAATATTTTTTAGAGAAAAAAAGGAAATTAACGAATTGCTTTTTTGGAAAAAGCATGGAAAATTAGCTCACTTGCGAATATTAACCCTTAAAATTTTCCCTAGAGCAGAGCATAACTTGGGACAAATTTCAAAGATATTTTAAGGAGAAATATGTAACTGAAAGATTTTATGACGAGAAAGCCAAGGAGTTTCATGACCTTTGATTGCGTCAACTATCTATGGAAGACTTCATAACAAAATTTACATCCTTTCTATGGTATGTTCCATACATACGGGAAGAAAAAGAAAAGGTGTAATGGTTTATCAGTTGTTTTCCGTTGTTTATGAAAGAATGTCTCGAGATCAATAACCCAAAAAACATGGATGAAGTCATACGAGAGGCTCAATTATGTTATCAACGAAACAACGTAAAAGGAGATGGAGGTAAGAGATGGATTGACAAAAAAGGAATTAATATTTCCTCCAGTAGTAAGGGGAATAAAACCATAGTCAAGAGACCTCATAAAGGGTAAGCAAATAAAAAGATGAATAGAAATCATCCTAGATTCAAATTTCCCAATGAGTCTAAGATGAATGAGCAATCAGGGAGAACTGAAGTAGAAATAATAGCTAGACCCCCAGTACAGTGTTGGGGATGCAGAGGACCACATTATGTTAAAAATTGTCCACACCGTAAGGGGACTAATCAGGTTACACAGATTCAAGAAGCATCAACAGTGGGAGAAGTGGCAAGAAGTATCCTAAAATGAATGTTTCCCTTGAAGACCATCAGGAGGAATACCAACCAACCATAATAGAATTTGAAGGTTAAATCTTCGACCGAACTGTATATATTTTAATTGATCTAAGAGCTACTATGAGTTATATTAGTCCCAAAATAGTAGAACAATGTTATTTGCAAGATGTTAAGTTTAAGAGTCCTAGTTAGTATAATTAGCCACGAGAGCTAAAAGAAGCGTGTTGGCCAAGGTCGGTAGTTGTCCCCTAAAGTTACTAGGTTAGTCTATTATGGAATACTTGAATGTGTTGCCCCTAGGATCATATGATATCCTAATAGGCATGGAATGGTTCGAAAAACATTGGTCCCTCATTAACAGTAAAATTAAAACTATTAACTATATGGATGAAGAAGGAAAGAGGCAAGAAATTCAAGGAATAATAAAACCACTAAAATTGAGACCAGTAATAGCCTCTTAATTGGCAAAGTGTATCTAGAAAGGATGCCAAATTTATGCAATACAGGTAGGATATACTAACTCAAAAGAAAAGTCTATTTCTTTAGAAAATATACCGATGGTGCAGAATTTTCCTAACATTTTTCCTAAAGAAATTCTGGGACTTTCGCCAAAGAGGGATATAGATTTCACCATTGAATTGATTCCAGGAGTTGCTCCAGTATCTCGAGCTCATTATTGCATGAGTGTACCCGAGTTAATAGAATTAAAATTGCAGTTAGAAGAACTTCTTGATAAAAAATATATCTGACTAAGTGTATCACCTTGGGGAGATCTGGTGC
>APFE030980434.1:165776-183126 GCA_000404065.3 Pinus taeda
AAAAGAAATGGATGAAGAACTTGAGCAAATCGAAAGGAACAACACTTGGGAACTAGTTCCTAGACCAAAGGATAAGAATGTTATCAGAACAAAATGGGTCCTCAAAAATAAATTGAATGAAAATGGAGAAGTAATTAGAAACAAGGCCAGACTTGTTTGTAAAGGGTATGCGCAGCAACAAGGAATAGACTTTGAAGAAACCTTTGCTCCCATTGCAAGACTTGAGGCCATCTGAATGTTCCTTGCTCTCTCAATTTTTCAAAACTTCAAAGTATTTCAAATGGATGTGAAATCAGCCTTTCTGAATGGAGACTTGGAAGAAGAAGTATACATTGAACAGCTAGATGGGTTCATTCTTGGAAATAATCTAAATCTTGTATGCGGATTGAAAAAGGCTCTCTATGGGCTCAAAAAAGCTCCAAGGACTTGGTACTATCGTTTGGATAAATATTTTCATCAACAAGGTTTTTCAAAAGGATCAGCAGATAGCAATCTTTATATAAAATTTGAAAATGACAAATTGCTAATACTTGTTGTGTATGTAGATGACATTATTTTTGGCAGCAATGAAGAAGAGATGAGTCAAAGCTTTGCCTTGGTCATGCAGAAAGAATTTGAAATGTCCTTGCTGGGAGAAATGACATATTTCCTTGGTTTGCAAATCCAACAAAAGGAAGGAGGAATCTTTTTATCTCAAACCAAGTATCTCAAACAGATCTTGAAGAAATATGGCATGGAAGATGCAAAACCAGTATGTACACCCATGGTCACAGGGTGTAGCCTCAGTGCAAATGATGAATCTGCAACAGTACATCAACCAACCTACAGATCTATGATTGGGAGTCTACTTTATTTGACAGGTACTCGACCGAACATTATGCATGCAGTAGGAATAGTTGGAAGATTTTAGGAAAATCCAAAAGAGACTCATCTTCAGGCAGTGAAAATAATTTTCAAATATCTTCAAGGGACACAAAATTATGGCTTATGGTATCCTAGAGATACAGATCTCACACTTCATGCTTATACAGATGCATATTGGGCCAGAAGCGTGGATGACAGGAAAATCACAAGTGGTGGTGCGTTCTTTATGGGTTCCAGATTAGTATCTTGGCTCAGCAAGAAACAGAGTTCAATTGCCTTGTCTACAGCTGAAGCAGAATATGTTGTTGCTGCATCTTGCTGCACTCAACTCCTTTGGATGATGCAGACCTTACAGGATTTTCAAATCGATTGTACACCGCCTATTTCCATCCTATGTGATAACACAAGTGCAATCGACATTTCAAAGAATCCAGTCATGCATTCAAAGACCAAGCATATACCAATCAAGTATCATTTTCTTCGGGAACAAGTTCTTGAACAAAAGGTCAAGTTGGAGTATGTTCCTTCTAAGGAACAAGTTGCTGATATTCTCACCAAACCATTGCCCAGGGAGACCTTTGAGTACCTCAGGCAAAAGCTGGGGGTTGTTGATGCATCATCTTGTTGAATCTCTTTTGATGGTTGTACACAAGGTTCATTTGGGGTATATGCGTACATTTGCTGGTTTGCGGATTGGTTGAAGCTCGAATGGCACAGGTTCAGGGGGAGCACATAATGCATTGTTGGCATTATGGAGGACGTACAGAAAGGAGATCATGGATGTTGGTCTGAATATTGCTGCAATATGTCTCTATCTCTTTCATGATCATTATGGTTCTTCTTTATAGATCTGGTTCATATTCAGGGGGAGCATGTTCTTAGGGGGAGCATAACCCTTTGCCCTTGATGTCAAAGGGGGAGAATTTCGCTGAACTTTTTGAGGTTGCCATCAAGTCCAAAGGGGGAGATTGTTGGCATTATGTTTCTGATGAGGTTATATGTTACAGATCTTGTACTTGATGGCAACACCCATGGCAAGGCTCTCAATATGATGAAAATTAAGGAGTACGCAGGAGAACAGTTCAGAAGATGCGTACCCGCAGGTACATCGTGTAGGGACCGCGGCCAGACACACAGGTCAGTCGTTCAGGAGGTGCGTACCCCCAGTGCACATTCTTCAAGGCAGAAAAGCGCACACACGTGGGGTTTCTTATGTCTAACCCTTGGTATTTAGCCAATGGTATTGTATTATTATGGTTTTGGCCCGTGGTATTGATCCATGATTTAAGGAAGAGCTTGCCTATATAAAGCAAAGGAGATCATTTGGCTTAATCATCTTTTGAGAATTGAATATCTTAAGATCTGAAATATTGGGTTCTCGGTTTAAAAGCTTGATCTATAAAGGAGAAGTTGAAAGCGAATCAGTGAAGGGTGATCTCTCGAGCGCAAGATCATATCTGAGCATCTGACTGTATTTCGGCCCTAATCAGGGGTACGCAGGGGCGACAAAGGTGCAGTGCGTGGGTACGCAGAGGCGACGAAGGCGTAGTGCGTGGGTACGCAGAGGCGACGAAGGCGCAGTTCGTGGGTACGCAGAGGCGACGAAGGCGCAGTGCGTGGGTGCGCAGAGCAGCAGTGGTTCAGGTGCGTATGCACAGTAAAAGTACGCGGCGCGATAGGCTTTCTGGGTGCGTACCGCTGTGGCAGTACGCGGCGCGATAGTGCATATGAGTGCGTACTGTACGCAACACAGTAGAAGAAGTAGTGCGTGGTCACGCAGTGCAGTAGAAGGAGCTCTGCAGGTATACGCAGAGAAGCAGAGGGTGAAGTGCGTAGCGACGCAGGCCAGTGAAAGGAAAACTGCGTATCTGTCTTAAGATCTTCTGTTGACTGAATTTTTCTGTTGATAAGGTGTTCTAGGTTCAGTTCTGTTATTGTTGATATTTACATGTACTTGATGATCATTTGATGTATATGGATCCAGTTTGAAAATTTATGAAAAGTGGTCCTTAAAAAGAAGTAGGGGGTTATAGCTCCCTTCCAGGAGAGACTGGAAAACGAGAGAGAGTTGTAGCTCTCTGCAGGTTGCAGCCTGCGTACTGGTAAAGGACTGCACCAGTACAAGACCATCGTAAAAGGAGTTTCTAATTTGAAAGAAGATAGAGACATATTGCAGCAGGTGGTTTTCACCCACATTGGGTTTCCACCTTATATCTGGTGTTCTTTGATGTGACTGTCTGTTTTTTTCTTGTTCATGTTCATTACTTTATGGTATTGATATGCAAAAAAAATTCAAAGTGTAAATAAGGAAGATTTGGTAAAAGAACTAGATAATACTGATTCACCCCCCCTCTCAGTATTATTTTCAACAAAAAGGGGGCACCAGAACTCTAAACAAAGACTCCTTAGATTTTCAAACTTTTATGGATACTATGAAGCTAGTTGACATTGATTCGAGTAATGGTCTCTTTACTTGGAACAATAAAAGAGGAGGATAGTCTCTTATTGCCTCAAAGCTAGACAGATTCATCATCTCAGAGGACCTCATACTCAATGATAAGGAAATGGAAGCGAGAATTCTCCCCTTTGGAGGATCAGATCATTGGTCGGTTCAATTGGAGGTCAAGGGAATTGGTACCCCCAGGAATAGACCATTTAGATTTGAGAATATATGGCTCACCCATCCAGATTTCACCAGCAACATTTCAAGTTGGTGGTCTGAAGATTTGCATATTCAGGGTACAAGTATGTTTCTTCTTCACAAAAGACTAAAACATATCAAGCTCGGGCTAAAATATTGGAACAAGAATGAATTTGGAAATATTTGTGAAGGAAAAAAATAGGTCGAAAACAAATTGCAAGAACTCAACCAAACCCTTATCAAGGATGGCTTTAACAAAGTCAGAAATGAAAAAGCCACCAAATTCCAGTAAGAATGGGATAACTTATGTAAACAAGAAGAAATATTTTGGAGACAAAAATCTAGAGTGCAATGGCTAAAAGAAGGAGAACAAAATACCAGATTTTCCACAGATCCACCTTGGCAAATAGAGCTCATAATAGAATCTCTTTGATCAAGGATGAGGGAGGGTAACTTCTTAGCACCCATGAATAAATAGAAGTTATGTTAGTTCAACACTTTAGTGGGATTGCAAAGGAAACCATTCCAGATAGAGAGCCTTTCATCAAGGACTTAACAAGACATATACCAAAACTAGTGTCCAGGGAGGACAATTTCAATCTCAATAGGCCAGTAACTGAAGAGGAAATTAGTGAGGTCCTAAAGGAAATACAGAATGGTAAAGCATCAGTCCGTGATGGTTACTATGTCGATTTCTTTAAAGCATGCTGGAATATTGTTAAACAAGACATTCTAAATGTAGTAGAAGATTCCAGGAGGAATAGAACTATTCTGAAGGCACTCAACACCTCCTTCATCTCTCTGATCCCTAAACAGGACAATGCCCTAACTCCAGATAAGTTTAGACCCATAGCATTGTGCAATGTGGTTTACAAGATAATATCCAAGGTTGTGGCCAATAGATTCAAACCTCTTCTACCAACTCTTGTGTCTGGGGAACAATCTGGTTATGTGGAAGGCAAACAAATTCTCAATAATATCATTCAAGAACAAGAGGTGGTGCACTCATTGACTAGCAACAGGAAGGCTGGAACGATCATGCAAATAGACCTAGCCAAAGCTTATGATAAGTTGAACTAGACCTATATTAGGAGGGTTCTTATTGCTTTTGGGTTTGATCATAACTAGGTTAGATGGGTCATGGATCTACTAACTTCTTCCAACTTTTCAATTTTGGTAAATGGTTCTCCCTCCGAGATTTTTATTCCTTCAAGAGGCCTTAGGCAGGGTGATCCACTCTCTTCCTTTCTCTTTATACTCATGATGGAAGGACTTGGTTGGTCTATTAATCAGGCAAAAGAAGAAGGTAAAATCAAGGGTCTCCAACTTTCTTAGAATGGACAATCCTTGACTCATCAACAATTTGTAGATGAAACCATGTTGTAGGGAGTCCCTACAGTCAAAGAAACTCTTACATACAAACAACTTCTAAGTGACTTTTTCATGGCTACAGGAATGAAGGTTAATCTTTCCAAATCTAAGATTTTTTTCTTTAATACAAATATTGCTATTCAAAGGAATATCTCCAGAATTCTGGGCTTTCAAAGGGATTCCCTACCTTCAAAATATTTGGGAGTTCCTCTAACTGCTAAACATCTACATAAGAACATTTGGGAGTTGGTGATTAACAAGATGCAAGATAAAATCAGGAATTGGACCATCAAATCTTTAAACCTGGCTGGTAGGTTGGTGCTTACAAAGGTTGTTCTTCAATCTATCCCAATTTTCATGTTATCAGCACTCCTAGCTCCTAAAGGAGTCTTGCAACAATTCAGAATGATTCAAAGAGCTTTCCTCTAGGGTAAGGGGGAGAAAAAAAGGAAATGGGCCTTGGAAGCTTGGGAAAACATTTTCAAACCTAAAAATCATGGAGATCTTGGTTTGGATGATCCAAAGGTCATAAGCAGGGCTTTAGGGGCTAAATTATGGTGGCATTGGGTTAAAGAACGAAAGGCTCAATGGGCTAGTATCTAAAAAGAAAAATATGCCAGCCCTTGGAAAATTAACAATCATATAAGGATGTATGGAAGTATAAAGGGCTCATATATCTGGAATAAGGCTTGGGAGGATAGAGGCTTAGTACAAAAGAACAACTTCTAGGAAATCAGAGAGGGAGATCTGGCACTATTTTGGGAAGATAAATGGCAGCAAGAACTGACACTGTTAAAAGAGGATTTTGTGGATCTCAAGATAGAGACAGACATCATAGGGTTATCTAAGGTCAAATATTTTTGGGTCCAAACCAATAATGTAGGCAAATGAAGAAACTAGAGGAACATTGTTGACAGGGAAGACAACCCCTTGAAAGCTAAAGCAAAGGCTCTTATGAAGCTGTTGGAACAAAGGAAGATTCTAGTAACAGGGGGGCATGACTAGTTAAGATGGGGCAACAACAATGAGGGCACCATTAACCTTAAGGAGGCAAAATGAAAACTCCTTGAGCTAGATTCTCTTGCTCCGAATAGAATATGGCAAAATCTCTAGAGGCATCAAGGCTAGATGAAGATTAAACTCTTCACGTGGCTGGTTTATCATAAGAAAATTCTGACTTGGGATAACATTCAGAGAAGGGGTGTTCTGGGGTCTTTTAGATGCCAGCTCTGTGAGGCCCAAGAGGAAACTATGGAACACCTCCTCAACAATTGCATCTTCACCTCTAGATTGTGGGATTTTTTCACCACCATCTTCCAAAATACCAATAGGGATAGAGGGAGTATCATCAACACCCTAACCAAATGGAGGTGAAATTTTTTTGATTATGAAATTCTTGGCTCAACTTGGGCTCTCACGCCTAGCTTCATTATTTGGAATGTATGGAAAGAAAGGAACAATAAAATCTTCAAAAATGAAAAGGGACCCTTCCAATGTCTTTTTGAGCAGACCTTGATACAATTTAAGGAGATGGTTAGTACCACTGTGCGAAATCCCCCCAAGGATCCAGCTTTAGATTCTGATATGAGGATTCTAAGACAGTTGGGTATGCATGGGCTTATTCCACAGGGCATGGATAGAAAGGTTAGGATTATGGACACTGAGCAGGACTACTGGCATCCTCCCCCTTAGGGCTTTCTGTAATATAACATTGATGGGGCCTCAAAAGGCAAACTGGGCATTGCTGGCTTTGGAGGTGTGCTAAGGGATGAAATAGAAAACATCCTTTCCATCTTCCATTTCCATTTAGGTAGAGCCACTAACAACATGGCAGAATTAATGGCTATGGAGCAAAGCCTTAAACTCCTGGTGCAGGCTAATCGGAAAAATGTGATTATCGAAGCTGACTCTGAGTTAATCATTAATTCGGTCAAAATAATTAGTTGGGGCTTGGAGCCAGAGAAGGTTTCAAAACACTAGAGGTTGATCTAGGTCTTTCAACAGATCCAGCTCCACCTCAAGGGCTACGTACGGTAAGTTTTCACCATGTGAGAAGGAAGGCCAATAAACTGGCGGATTTATTGGCTAATCAAGGAGTAAACTATACCACTAACAGGGTCGCGATGGGCTGGAAAGGGTTGCCTCAAAACAGTCTTAAGGAACAGTGCTGCTGCCAAGTGGATGAAGATATGATGGTGTATCGCAATAAAGCCATGGAAGCTGTGTCTAGATAATTTGGTTTCATTATGAGTTGCTATTTTTTCCTCTTTTTGTTCCTTCTTGTGTTGCTTGGCAGTTTTTGCTGCCCGGATAGTTGTCCGGAGGGTTGGGATTTTATTTTACATGGGTTCAAAAACGGGTGCAGTGGGGATGGTGTGAGATGCCAGAACCTAGGCTTTCGTGGCAGATGGAATATACTTGATTCTCTTCACAGGGACGCAATTCCACTAGCAGAGTGGTTTTTGGTTTATCGGGGGCCTCTCAAGCGGGAAATGGTTTTTAAGATTTGGGAGCGATCACACTCAGCGCGCTACACATGGCTGAGGCATGGGTACAAATACCGCCCTCATGGCATGCTAAATAGTAGTGCTTTAGGCCCGTGCGATATGATCCTCGACCGTCGGATCAAGCACGGCGGATCTACAATTAAAAATCATCGAGCATGTCAGTGGGTCCATAAAGTTAAGAGACGGGCTTTTAGGTATTGTGATATGTTCCTCAACCGTCAGATCAAGCTTGGAGGATCTATGGTCAGGAACAAGAGTGCTTGTCAGAGGTTCCATACTGTGAATTGGCGGGTGTCGTGGCATTGCGATGTCTTCCTCTGTCGTTGGTTCGGGCAAGAAGTTTTGACGATGGAGATTAAAGGCTTCAAGGCCGATTCCCATGTCGAGGATGTTAGGTATTTCATCGTTACGAGGGTTATTCCTCCATTCAGATTTTGGTGGGTCAAATGCTTGACCCTGGTTCTATCTGGCATTTGAGAGTTTTGCTGTTTTATGGGTAGGGATCGGAGTTTTTTCCTTAACTCGATGCCCCTGGTTTTTTAGAGAGTAGTTTTAGATTGGTCCATGGATCCATGTGGATGGTTGTATTCTATGTAAATTATTTTCCGATTTAATGATAAAGAAGGTAAGACTCTTGCTTTAGCAAAAAAAAATGGACATTAACTACTGAAATTGGGTGTGAAATAATTATGGAAGCTTGAGATGTACTAGCAATGAGGATATCTTTAATTTATTCGACTTCAAGGAAGGTATGAAATGTGAAATTATCAAAACTTATAGAGAGTTATTCAAATTTAGGTTCATAAAAGTGAAAACCAGGTGGGGAAATCGTTCCTCTGAAAAGTGCAAAACCCTAGATGGGGTTTTCAGAGAATTTATCTCAACTTTTTGAGAGCTAGAAGTTGAATATTTTGGGGAAAAACAACTGGATTTCGAGTTTTGGGGGTCCTTTCTTTCCAGATTCTCCTGAAGATTATTATCTCTAGGTTAGGGACAAAAGGAGTTTCTATTGAGAAGTGTCTGAATGAGTGTGAGGCCTCCTAAAATCTAGGATTACAGTATGAAGACTCTCCTAGGTGAGAGATCTCAACTCACACTTCCTTTGCTCACTAGACAAAGGAATGCACAAAAATCATACCCAGGGAAATATGTTCTATTTCGTTCCCTAGAAACGGTGCCAAAAGATTTTGTGGTTCTTAGAGACAACATCCAGCTTGAGGAGAGGTCAATGCCTAGGACATCTTAATGTGTATTAGGGATAAATTCATTCTGCTCAAGGACTAAATGTAAATTTATGAATTCTAATTCAACTACCATTATCAGAGGTAAATTCAATTTTTACATGCACAATACGTCATTCCAAATGGTTAATGGTAGGATCTAGTGGGATACACATAGAGAGTGCAGTTTCATTGACAATTGTAGTATAGGTGAAGGAGGAAATTCAAGGAAAGAAACCGCGTTCATATGGTTGAACACAAGATCATATACACCAGATTTCAGTAGACTTATGAATTAGACTAAGGAAATGAATGCAAAAATTATGGAGTGTGTTTAAGGCTTCCAATTCAACATATCATAGGTACCATTTTCCATCACATAATATAGGTAAATCTACAATTTAAAATTGAAACTAGCACCTACAAGTACACAATTTCTAAAGAAGACAAACACTTATAGAGATAGAAACCATACTACACATCTCTATGCTTGGAATCACTAGAAAACTTCTTCATTAATCTTAAAAAATGACATACATCTCATAAGTCCAAAACTTGTAGAACAATTTCAGCCTTTATGAGAAATTTGAACCCTTACTAATGAGTCTCTCTTCCCTTTCTATAGGGAGAATCAAAACTAGAACAGTTACAAAAATATCTTGAGATGCAACAATTGTCTAAATTATTCAGTTGAACAAGCATGCAGCTACTCTAGTTGTCCTAATGACCAACCTAGATCCATCTTAACTCTAGATTTACCAAGTCCCAAGAGGGATCAAATTTGTTTTCAGTTTAAAAGAGGTTTGAATCTCAAGAAATTTGATCCCTCTTGGTGCTTGGTAGATCTGAAGTTAAAATGGATTTAGGCTCGTTTAATTATTAATTATCAATTACAATTACAATTATAATTACAATTAATAATAAAGTTTTTTTTAATAAAAAGTGGATCGGTGAGAGGAAATCTTGGATAAGATATAATATTATAGTATTATATTTTACCCAATATTTATTACTACCCCCACCATTAAAAGTGGCCAAGGGTGGGGGGATTAATAATTAAAATGTAATATTATTACATTTTACCTAATATTTCCCATCACACCCAATGTTTTTAATAAAAAGTGGACCAGTGAAAGAAAATATTGGATAAAATATAATATTCTAGTACTATATTTTACCCAATATTTATTACTACCCCCACCCAGTAAAAAGTGGCCAGGGATGGGGGAATTACTAATTAAAATGTAATATTATTACATTTTACCTAATATTTCTCATCACCCTCAATCGTAATTAGTATATTTTACTCAATATTTTGTTTACTTTAAAACTTCAAATATAAAGAAAAATTACAGTAAAAAGTGGACCAATTTAGGGGAAATATTGGGTAAAATATAATATTATAGTATTATATTTTACCCAATATTTCTCACAAGCTAGTAAAAAGTAGATGAAGGTAGGCATAAATATTAGATAAAATGTAATAATTACATTTTACCTAATATTTCTCTCACCTCCTCTCACCCGAGATCACTTTCATAGTTAATATTATTCATTTCTAAAATTACCATCATAGATCTATAGCTCTATTTCTATAGCACATTATTACACCTAAATTAAGAGAATACATTACATATATTATATTAAATTCATTATCAAAGAAGTCATTAGAATGAAGAAGCAACTATTGTTTTGTACTTTGTGCAAACCTCCAGGAAGCTCTAAAGCTTGTAGGCATATATACACATGCTTGTAAGCATATATACACATTATGTATTCATCCATTCAATCGTAGGAACAAAACATACAAAAAGACATAGGGCCACTCAATAGATCCATACAAATGCCAAGTGCAGACATTTCCATAAAAATGCTTAAGTTTACAAGCTACATGGATTCAACACCATCATCTTCTACAACTAATTATGTATCTAATAATAGCATCAAACTAAGATGGATATAGAGTAGTTTAATTCCCCCTTTAAATATGTTATATTCCACATGAATACCGTGGGTCAATACCATAAGACATTTTTATTTTATTTTTATAATTAATTTTAATAGGGTTATTTTTATTTTATTTTCACCAAGTTAAAATGTTTACATTATATTACGTTACATACACATATCTACCATATTTTATTTTTATTTCTATTGAGTCAAAATGTTTAAATTAATGTTACACGTCTCTAGCATCTTGGGCTAGAGAGCACCTCTCACCCCAATAAAAAATGTGCAATTTTATTAAAACAATAAAAAATATTATATTATATTTTAAAATAAAATTATTATATTCAAAATCTAGAGTCCACCAACTTTAAATTAACTATTTTACTTTAATTATTTCATCCTTTATCACAAACAAAATTCCTCTTCCATTGTTCGATGAAACCAATTCCACTTTGCTTTCCCTAAAACCAAAGTTGAATTTATAATTTGTTTATACATAATAATTATATGCATTTTTAACTAGGTTGAGAATAGATTAAATTTGTTAAATGTTAAATGTTAAACATTTGCACTTACATCTACCCCATACTGGGATGTAGAGCACCTTTTCATGCAATTACATAACAAACTTGATTCTTTTCTTAGAAAATAAAATATTTACAAAATTTTAAAATGACATGGATATGTCATGATTTCCCAAATCAAAATATCTTCACTTCTGACTCCTTTTATCTCTCGAGGTGGACCAAGGCTCAACTATTCAAACCTATGGTAGATTGATAAGTTGGTCACACTTCTACAATAATGCTGGATCTATTGTATGAGTGTGAATGAGTGTGTTGTGGGCCACCCTCAAATTTGTAAGCTCAATAAAATTGGGCTTAGCAACGAATAAGGTTTCAACCAGCCATAGAAGTTGAAAATCCCTTTGCAAATAATTGACTATAGTGCTTCCCTTGAGAGTGGTAGTGTTTTCAGGTGAAGAATCCACTTTTATTAATAATTGCTTGTACTGACCCCATGGAATCACGTTCCTTTGAAAATCCCAACAACTAGGAAATCTTGTTCTAGTTCTTTAATGAAAATTGGAATCAAATGTTGCTACCAACTTTGCAAAATCATCCAAATATTCCTCAGCTCTTTCCCTCACTGCTTTTCTATGAATCATTTTCGTAACTTTGATAATTACCACTGTATTGTCTACAATATCCATTGCTCTTAGGTCATTAGATAATTTTTCATTGAGGTACCTGATGAATTTTTCTGTAGTCTTGGTATTTTTAACCTCCTCATTCTTAGATGACAGGATGGAAAATGCAGTGCTCTTGACTTTAGCTCCTTGTTCTAAAAATAATTTCATATGTTCCCATATGATTTTCACCTCAGAAATAATATCATTCGATATTATTTGTTGAGATTCAATGAGAGACATGTTACCTTTCAATTTATTATTTAGCTCTTTGATTTCATCATTTGCAACCTTTAATTTATTGTTGGCCTGATCCACACTTCCCATGGTTGTCTCTAGTTGTTTCGACTTATTTGCGAGCATGTACTTAATATTGTCTAGGTCAATTTGTATCTTCTTAAGCTTGCTCTCTGATAACTATAAATCAGTGAGAGCCTTGGTCAACTGTTTTGTACATTTCTGAGGGTTATCTGGTACAATTACAACACAAATATGGGAATCAATTTTTTGCTACAGCTCTGCAATCTTCTGTTGGAGGGCCACCACCTCGTTGTTTCTATCTATCAACTCTTTGGCCAGGATTTCCTTTTCATTCTCTATCTGGGCCAATTCCTTTATTTTCACGTGCTCTGTTGTGGGCATCTTAAACTTCTGCCTCATCGCATGAATTTCAAATTGAGAGCCTTGGATAATGGCATCTACAACAACTTTTTCATTTGGCTCTACCCCAAGTTTTACAATCATCGTCTTGAAGCCCTAATTTTTCAAATGAAGGTCACTTGAATTAGCCTTCTTTTTTTTAGCTTGGTAGCATCTTTCTCCAACAATTTCTTGACCTTGCTAATAGTCAAGGCTCCTTTGCTCAATTCATTGTAGATCATTTCCCCTGCTTGCCTATACAAGTTTATCTTATCTTGCAATGGAACACTAGCCATATCCAATGACAAATCCACTGTCCTAAATTGTGGTCTAGAGGGAATGGATTGTACGAAGGGTGATATAACAAAACCTTCATTTGATTTCTTTCTAGGTCCATGGCATCCAAAAGCCCATCTGGTATGGGACTGAATGAGATGCTATTTTTGATAACATTTCATCCCTAATCTTCTTGTTCTTCTCCTCTTTTATCTGCCCTTCCTCCCATTTAGGACATGCCGCTGAAGTACTTCATAATGAACCAAGAATTTATACTTATGTTGAACTGGAGGTGGCAGCGTCTTGAGGGTTTTCTAAAAGCCCCTAGAAACCTACTTGGTCAAGATTCCCCTTAGTCAACTTGACCTCAATTTCTTCATCATTTTGTTCTTGTATTTTTTCCTTTTTGGTTGATCATGCATCTTCCATCACCATGTCTCCCACCTCATCAACATTCCTTTTTTGGGTTCTCTCTCTTGTGATTGGTGTCTAAACCTCCATTTTATATTGATAGGCCAAGATTCTAAGATAGCTTTCCATTCCAACTCGGGTCTAGATTCATGTTCATAAGAAAAATCATTAATTTCTTTCCTCCTTTTAAATATAACATTGTGGGGATCATAGTTCCAAACTTCTCCTATCTCAAAATCCAACTCCTTCAACATATCCTCTACTTGTTTGAAAGCTTGTCTAGCATTCATAATGAAAGGGCCCACAATTTTACCAAATTTAAACATATAACCTTTCTTAGCAAGCAAAAAATGGATCTGGTCAACATTTAAACTCTGCCTAATAAATTCTAAGGCAAATATCCTCATAGGCATAAATACAAGTAATGTTGAAAATAATACTGAGAGGGGGGGGTGAATCAGTATTATCTAATTCTTTTAACAAATCTTCCTTATTTATACTTTGAATTATTCTTTCCTACCAATACCATAAATAATGAGCATGAACAAGAAAAGCAGACAGTCACATCAAAGAACACCAGATATAAGGTGGAAACCCAATGTGGGTGAAAACCACCTGCTGCAATATGTCTCTATCTTCTTTAATTAGAAACTCCTTTGACAATGTACTGGTGCAGTCCTTTACCAGTACGCAGGCTGCAACCTGCAGAGAGCTACAACTCTCTCTCTTTTCCAGTCTCTCCTGGAAGGGAGCTACAACCCCCTACTTCTTTTCAAGGACCACTTTTCATAAATTTTCAAACTGGATCCATATACATCAAGTACATGTAAACTTATACAGACAGCTGTAGTAACCAGATCAACAAAAACAGAACAGAAACCAGAACATCTTATCAACAGAAAAATTCAACCAACAGAAGATCTTAAATCAGATACGCAGCTTTCTTTCTACTGGCCTGCGTTGCTACGCACATCACCCTCTGTCTCACTGCGTATACCCGCAGATCTTCTTCAGCTGAACTACGTGCCCACGCACTTCTCCTTTCACTGATCTGCGTATAGTACGCACCTAATTGCACTATCGCGCCGCGTACTTTCAGCAGGTACGCACCCAAGAGAATAATCGCGTCGCGTGCTGCTACAGAAAGCACGCACCTGAACCACAGTCGCCCTGCGTACCCACGCACTGAACCTTTGCTGCCCCTGCGCACCCACGCACTGAACCTTTGCTGCCCCTGCGCACCCACGCACTGAACCTTCGGCGCTCCTGCGTACCCACGCAGTAAACCTTCGGCGCCTCTGCGTACCCACGCACTGAGCCTTCGGCGCTTCTGCGTACCTCGACCAAGGGCTGAAATAAAGTAAGATGCTCAGATCTGAACTCGCGCTCAAGAGATCACCCTTCGCAGATTCGCTTCTAACTTCTCCTTTATAGATCAATCTTTTAAGACCAAGAACCCAAATGAATCAGATCTTAAGATATTCAATCACTCAAAAGATGCACAAGCCAAATGATCTCCTTGGCTTTATATAGGCAAGCTCTTCCTCAAATCAAGGATCAAGGGGCTCAATAATAATAATAAAATAAGCAATACCACGAACCAAAACCATGATAACCCAATACTGTTGGCTAAATACCATGAGAAACCCCACGTGTGGGCGCTTAACTGCCTTGGAATGTGTGCACTGGGGTACGCACCTAATGGATGGATAATCCGCGTATTTGGACGCGGTCCCTGCATGGCATGCCTGCGGGTAAGCACCTCCTGAACTGTTCTCCTGCGTACTTCTTTATTTTTATCAAAATGAATGGGTGTTGACATCAAGTACAACACCAGAACCATAATGCCAACAATCTCCCCCTTTGGACTTGATGGCAACCTCAAAATATTCAGCTTCATTCTCCCCCTTTGACATCAAGGGCAAAGGGTTATGCTCCCCCTAAGAACATGCTCCCCCTGAATATGAACTAGATCTGCAATGAAGAACCATAATCCACCATGAAAAGATAGAGACATATTGCAGCTACTTCCAAGATCTCCTCTGCACATCCTCCATAATGCCAATAATGCATTATATGCTCCCCCTGAACCTGTACGGACAACCATCAAAAGAGATTCAACATGATGATGCATCAACAACCCCCAGCTTGTGCCTGAGATATTCAAAGGCCTCCCTGGGCAATGGTTTGGTGAGAATATCAGCAACTTGTTCCTTAGAAGGAACATACTCCAACTTGACCTTGTGTTCAAGAACTTGTTCCCGAAGAAAATGATATTTGATCGGTATATGCTTAGTCTTCGAATGCATGACAGGATTCTTTGAAATGCTGATTGCACTTGTGTTATCACATAAGATGGAGACAGGTGGAGTACAATCGATTTGAAAATCCTGCAAGGTCTGCATCATCCAAAGGAGTTGAGTGCAGCAAGATGCAGCAGCAACATATTCTGCTTCAGCTGTAGATAAGGCAATCGAACTCTATTTCTTGCTGAACCAAGATACCAATCTAGAACCCATAAAGAACGCACCACCACTTGTGCTTTTCCTGTCATCCACGCTTCCGGCCCAATCTGCATCTGTATAAGCATGAAGTGTAAGATCTGTATCTCTAGGATACCATAAGCCATAATTTTGAGTCCTTTGAAGATATTTGAAAATTCTCTTTACTGCCTGAAGATGAGTTTCCTTCGGATTTGCCTGAAATCTTCCAACTATTCCAACTGCATGCATGATGTCTGGTCGGGTACCTGTCAAATAAAGTAAACTTCCAATCATAGATCTGTAGGTTGGTTGATGTACTGCTGCAGATTCATCATTTGCACTGAGACTGCATCCTGTGACCATGGGTGTACACACTGGTTTTGCATCTTCCATGCCATATTTCTTCAATATCTGTTTGAGATACTTGGTTTGAGATAAAAAGATTCCTCCTTCTTTTTGTTGGATTTGCAAGCCAAGGAAATATGTAAGTTCACCCAGCAAGGACATTTCAAATTCTTTCTGCATGATCAAGGAAAAGTTTTGACTCATCTCTTCTTCATTGCTGCCAAAAATAATGTCATCTACATACACAACAAGTATTAGTAATTTATCATTTTCAACTTTTATATAAAGATTGCTATCTGCTGAACCTTTTGAAAAACCTTGTTGATGAAGATATTTGTCAAAGCGATAGTACCAAGCCCTTGGAGCTTGTTTGAGCCCATAGAGAGCCTTTTTCAATCTGCACACAAGATTTGGATCATTTCCAAGAATGAACCCATCTGGCTGTTCAATGTAAACTTCTTCTTCCAAGTCTCCATTCAGAAAGGCTGACTTTACGTCCATTTGAAATACTTTGAAATTTTGAAAACTTGAGAGAACAAGAAACATTCGAATGGCTTCAAGTCTTGCAACAGGAGCAAAGGTTTCTTCAAAATCTATTCCTTCTTGCTGCGCATACCCTTTACAAACAAGTCTGGCTTTGTTTCTAATTACTTCTCCATTTTCATTCAGTTTGTTTTTGAAGACCCATTTTGTTCCGATAACATTCTTATCCTTCGGTCTAGGAACCAACTCCCAAGTGTTGTTTTTTTCGATCTGCTCAAGTTCTTCATCCATTGCTTTCACCCAATATTCATCTTTGCATGCTTCTGCCACATTTTGTGGTTCAATAGAAGAGAGAAGCGCCAAGTAGCTTGAGGCTTCTGCAAGAGTTCTTCTTGTTTGTACACCTGCTTCTTTCTGCCCCATAATCTGAGATTCTGGATGATTCTTTTGAACATATCTAGATGGAGTCTTTTCTTCTATTCTTGTTTGCTCTTCTGGTTCTTCTTGAGGTTCTTCTTGAGGTTCTTCTTCTTCATCATTCTGTCGTTGAGGGTATCCTTCATCTTCTTCGATGTCTTCATGATGTACTTGTCTAGGAATGTATCCCTTCTCATCAACCACTACATCAATGCTGTCAAAAATTCTACCAAGTCTTTTATTGTAGCATTTGTATGCTTTGCTATGTGGAGAGTAACCAAGAAGAATGCCTTCATCTGCTCTAGGTTCAAGTTTGCCAAGCTGCTCATCAGTGTTCTTGATATAGCATTTTCTCCCAAAGATTTTGAAGTGCTTTACCAAAGGAGTCCTACCACTCCAGAGCTCATGAGGAGTTTGAGTGCTATTTTCGAGGACATTTTTTTTGTTGAGAATAACAACCGCAGCATGTGCAGCTTCACCCCAGAAAGTTGCGGGAGTTCCTGACTCATCAAGCATAGCACGAGCCATTTGTTGGATTGTTCTGTTCATTCTTT
>APFE030980434.1:183146-234964 GCA_000404065.3 Pinus taeda
ATTATCAAATTCTTTTCAATATATCTTCCTTATTTATACTTTGAATTATTCTTTGTATGTTAGTACCATAAAATAATGAGCATGAACAAGAAAAACAGATAATCACACCAAAGAACACCAGATATAAGGTGGAAACCCAATGTGGGTGAAAACCACCTGCTGCAATATGTCCCTATCTTCTTTCAATTAGAAACTCCGTTTACAATGGTCTTGTACTGGTGCAGTCATTTACCAGTATGCAGGCTGCAACCTGCAGAGAGCTACAACTCTCTCTCGTTTTCCAGTCTCTCCTGGAAGGGAGCTACAACCCCCTACTTCTTTTCAAGGACCACTTTTCATAAATTTTCAAACTAGATCCATATACATCAAGTACATGTAAACTTATACAGACAGCTGTAGTAACCAGATCAACAAAAACAGAACAGAAACCAGAACATCTTATCAACAGAAGATCTTAAATCAGATACGCAGCTTTCTTTCTACTGGCCTGCGTTGCTACGCACATCACCCTCTATCTCACTGCGTATACCCGCAGATCTTCTTCAGCTGAACTGCGTGCCCACGCACTTCTCCTTTCACTGATCTGCATATAGTACGCACCTAATTGCACTATCACGCCGCGTACTTTCAGCAGGTACGCACCCAAGAGAATAATCGCGCCGCGTGCTGCTACAGAAAGCACGCACCTGAACCACAGTCGCCCTGCGTACCCACGCACTGAACCTTTGCTGCCCCTGCGCACCCACGCATTGAACCTTTGCTGCCCCTGCGCACCCACGCACTGAACCTTCGGCGCTCCTGCGTACCCACGCAATAAACCTTCGGCGCCTCTGCGTACCCATGCACTGAGCCTTCGGCGCTCCTGCGTACCTCGACCAAGGGCTGAAATAAAGTCAGATGCTCAGATCTGAACTCGCACTCAAGATATCACCCTTCGCAGATTCACTTCTAACTTCTCCTTTATAGATCAATCTTTTAAGACCAAGAACCCAAATGAATCAGATCTTAAGATATTCAATCACTCAAAAGATGCACAAGCCAAATGATCTCCTTGGCTTTATATAGGCAAGCTCTTCCTCAAATCAAGGATCAAGGGGCTCAATAATAATAATAAAATAAGTAATACCACGGACCAAAACCATGATAACCCAATACTGTTGGCTAAATACCATGAGAAACCCCACGTGTGGGCGCTTAACTGCCTTGGAATGTGTGCACTGGGGTACGCACCTAATGGATGGATAATCCGCGTATTTGGACGCGGTCCCTGCATGGCATGCCTGCGGGTAAGCACCTCCTGAACTGTTCTCCTGCGTACTTCTTTATTTTTATCAAAATGAATGGGTGTTGCCATCAAGTACAACACCAGAACCATAATGCCAACAGTCTTTCCCTTCAACCACTCTTCCCTCTACCTGTAAATAAGATGAAGGTTGGTGTGCACATACACCATTGTCTTTGCCCTGGACTGCTCAAGCCTGCGCTTCTTAACACTATACAAATTCCCATATGTGCTCTAAGTCCTCTCGCAACAAGAGGAAGAAGTCACCTAAGAGAGGATCCTCATCGCTAACTGTTGTAGAGGAGGGCTTGTTGCCCCATAATTTGCCCACCAAGGATAGGGCTTCTTAGCCCCCCTATCTCTAATCACATCATATCCTGCAAATCGACCAGTGCCAGTGGAAAACTTTGCAAAGGAATCCTCCACCTCATCAAGCAATGCTCTATCCTGAAAAGCCTGCTTGAATGCATCTTTCCTCCCCTGTGAGATTTCACCATCCATGTGAGGAGGGAATCTGCGGGAAGGTCCACCATTCAGCCACTCATGGATGTAGTATTTTGGGTTCAATGAGTGAGCCAAACAATGTAAAGGTGTGCAATTATTGTTCCATCTGCTGACAAGAATATCTTGTATAGTACCACAGAAGGCCTCTGATGATGTCTCATACTTGGGGCACTCACTCTGTAGAATAATGATCCTCACAGACTCAATCATGGAATCCCACCCCTCATAAACCTCTCCTAGGATGGGTTTGTTTGTATCTGCAAATTGAAGCCAAGAAATGATAGGGTCCATGATCTGAATAATTAAATCTACCCTCTCCCACCAAGCATCATCTAACACTGTGTCCTTCACTCTTTTAGAGGCTACTTGATCTGTCTTTCTCCAAAAAGACCAAAAATATGAAATAACGATGGCCCCAAGAGCGGTCTTGACCTCCCTCAACCTCTTCAACATGATGAATGAAGATGCGAACCGTGTATCCGCAATCTTCAACAATGATAGATTGTTGTACTCCTTGTAGATAGTGAGGGAATTTGTATGGTTTTGTACAAAGTTACGATATGTCGTGCATCCTCAATAATGTTACCAATCCAAAGCACATCAGAAGCAATGCATTTCAGTGCTAAGTTCAATGAATGGACAATGCAAAGTGTCCAAAACACTTGCGGATATTTAGCTTCCAAAACCATGCCAGCAGCCTTGCAAATAGGTGCATTATCTATAATGATTTGCACACAAGAATCAACACCCACATCTTCAATAACTTTAATAAACAACTCACCCATATATTGTGCATCCTTGTATTCTCCAAGTGTATCAACTGCTTTCAAGAAAATTGGACCATTCAAAGAAGACACCATGAAGTTGATGAGTGAGTGTCGTGCTGGATCTGTCCATCCATTAGAAACAATGCTAACCCCAGATGTTGGCCATGATGCTTTAATAGGCTCAAGCATTTTTTGCAGCGCTTTTTTTGCCTTCGTCAACAATGTGGTTATAAGCTTCTTTGAACCAGCAGGCACATACCATGATGGAGCCCCTTGAGTTAGAGCTCGACACATCTCAATAAATAGAGGTGAGTGTGCAACATTAAAGGATATGAAGTTTTGATAGAAAAAAGGTAATGGTGAGATCAAGCTCTTCTCGTTTCTCCTTTTGGAAAATCTTGTCCATTGGACCAAGTGAAATTGTCTTTCCTTTTGCTGCTTGTCCCCCACTAGAACTCTCAAATGGGAATTTGTTGTTGCCTTTCCTTAAAAATGGAAGGGGGTCATCATTCCTGGTTTTTTTTATTTTGCAGCTACATTTTCCATACCAACATTGAACTCTCTTTCCATTTCTTTCTTCTTTTGTAAAGGAACTTGTGTACAAGCTCCAACTCCAGAACCTGGTAAAGCCAAAAAATGGCCTTTCACGCGGTAATATGTGCTTGTAAAAGTACTATGTCAAAATTTGCATCTCCAATTCACATTGCCTCCTCCCTTCACCTTGTTGCTTGGCCTATCCTCTCTTGTGACATATTTCCACAATTATAATTTCTCAATTTTACCTTTAGGAGGAAGTCTTCCCTCAACATTACTTGCAATAGAGGGAATACTTGCAGCAAACTCTGATGAAATTGGGGGAAGAGGGGCATCTCCAATGGGGACATTCTTCCCCTTCCTTTGCCCCTTACCTGCTGCCCTTGATTGAGCCATGAATACTGTAAAAAAATAAACAAAACATACACAAATTTGTAAAATAAATGCATATGAAAATTGTTGTAATACAAATGCAAAAATAGAGAGGAAATGCACTTACCCGTTGCTTGAATCTCCTTGAAAATGCTCCACACCCTTTGCTCCTTGCTCCAAACTCCTCACAACAAACCCACAACCCACCTATTGCAAAAGAAATGAGTGAAAATGATGCAAAGGAAGGGGATTTCCACCTTTTTATGGCCGTGTGGGTCCCATTTTGCCGGATTCGTGTCCGGAAATCGGGACGCGATTTAGGTCAAATCGTGTCGGATTCCACGGATTCGGACACGTAGCCCTGTTAGAACGAACCCGATTTCATAGTTTTTAATCTTAGCCATTGATTAGAGATTAGATCACAGTGGTTGATTCATCAATAGGAAAATTATAAGAGGAGGTTTGAGGGCAGTTGGAGATACACCAAGAGATCAAGGAGTTCGATTTTTCTGGGGCATGGTTTGCTGAGAAAATCGGGTTAGTGATATGGGTTGCAATGAGAGGGGCAGTTCGACAGGGGGACTTCAGTGCAAGGCCGAGAATATATACAAGAGAGGGAGAGCAGCATCAGGAGAGACAAAGCAGCTCCAGAGAGGGTGATGCAAAAGCCAGAGGGATTGACGCAATCATTTAGAGGCAACGCTAAGTTATCTGTGAGGCGGAGAGAGCAACAGTTCAACATATCGTTTTATGAGCAAGGAAGGCTCACTGGGAGGGTAGCGCAGCTCCTAGAGGAGGTGTTACAGTTCCAGCACAGAGCTTGGAGCAGCGATCGCTGCCCAACACTGGGAACAAAATTGTCATCTATGGGGTTTGATCATCTAGTTGCAGGATTTGCCAAAATATGCGTCTCCGGATAGAGGTATTTTTGCTAGTTTTATTCTCTGTTGGGTGAGCCGGATTTGGCACCCTATTTGTATTCAAAAATCTGCTTAATAATACAAACCCTCTATATGATGTATCGGTTTTCTCGAATTAGATTTTTCCGGGGACGATTGTCCAAAAATAACGGTGTCCCTTGTGTGATTGTCTTTGTTTATTTCAGTTCATGATTTGTATGTATGTGTAGGCTACAATAGTGTTTTTATCGATGTTTAAGTAATTAAATAACTTGTTAAATGTAAATAACAAGTACGAGATGATAAACCAGTGATTGCAGTAGGATTTATGATGTGTAGATTCAGAAATTCTCACATTATCCTCTCAATGTTCTTCACTTGCGCACGACACTCTTTGTTTGCGCATTATACAGAATTCATACGACCCTCTACGTAAATGAAATTGTCTTGGATGAAGGTGACGTTGGCTGGAAAATCTAAGGGGTGTATGGTCTCTGTTGTTCTTCCCTTCAGTGTTGGAAATGATGCCCAAGAGTTGAGCAACTTGGTTGCAAATGCTAAAAAGAACACACACAATTATGATGCCCAAATCGATCTTTCCACCAACTACCTTATCTCCCCTTTATAAGTCGACCTGGACCCCATGTAGCATTGTCAAAGGCTGCGAATACTTTATAATATAAGGCTTAAATCAAATTAAAATTTGACTTTGGAAAATTATTTGTTTTCCTAATTCAATACATAAGAAATAAATAAAATCTACAAATATGCGGGTCTGTTATGGAACTAGCTCACAAAAAGATAGAAAAGAAAGATCAACACCTTCGAAATCAACCTCTTCAAGGAGGCAACCTCCTTTACATTACACAAATGAACAATTCTTGGATGATATAAATGGCAAAACCTCCTTTCTATATATAGGAGTCTAAGGGGTCACAATATTATCAAAGCCGACATAACAATAATAATATAAGAGCACAACAATAATAATAGTGGGCTTCTAGCCCCACGGGGGTAGGCGAGTTGGTAATCACAATGCGGTGAAGTTTGTTAGAAAGGCGGGCTCCGTACTCAAGGTCACGAGTTCAAATCCCCCAGACTAACCCGGAGTTGCGGAGAGAGGCAGGCATAGTTCCCAGGGGTTATAGTGGTAATGGTCAGAATCAACCCCGTGTTACGCGAGTTGCGATGCTGCTCCAGTTGTCGATTCCTCTGTAATTAAAAAAAAAAAACAATAGTGGGCTTCTATGGGGCACAATAATAACAATATGGGGACAATAGGGGCACAACAATAACAATAAGGGCTACAATGACAATAGTAATGGGGGGATCACTAGTATTATAGGGACCTAACATGCCCCTCTCCTTCAAAAAAGTGTTGTCCTTAAAGTTTGAGTAGTTCTGGATGCTTCTCTATAAAATTCTCATCCTCCCATGTGGAATCTTTAGCGGGTAAGTTCTTCCACTTGACAAAATACTCTGAAATTGATCGATTTCGTAGCTATCGAGTTCTTGTTTCTGTGACTACATCAGGTTCTAATATGATTTTTCCTTCCTTGTCAAGTTCTGGCAATATTGTTTGAATTGGGAGCTTGTCACCAATAACCTTCTTTAAGCATGAAACATGGAAAACTGGGTGCACTTGGGAAGCTGCAGGATGCTCTAATTTGTATGCCATAGTACTAATATTTTGCAACACCTTGTACGAACCATAATACTTTGTTGATAATTTATTATCCTTCTTAGCTTGCTTGAGGGACATTTGTTTATAATGTTGTAGCCGTAAAAATACACAATCACCTATATCAAAACTTCTTTCGTTGTGATGTTGATCTGTCTGTTGTTTCATTCTATTTTGTGCCAATGTTAGGTTATCCTTTAAGAGTTGGAGAACTTGTTGATGCTCGATGTGATCTTCCATTGCGTGAACCTTAGAATTTTCTCTTAAATATGATGTGATGGACGATGGGTGATATCCATAAAGTTCCATAAATGGGGTCATTTTTGGTGGAGTATGGAAGGAAGTGTTATACCACCATTCAGCGAAAGGCAACCATTTGACTCATTGTGTCTGTTTATCTTTTAAAAATCAACGATGATATCCTTCCAAACATTTGTTTACTATCATTTTTCCCATCAGATTGAGGATGATAAGATGAGTTATGAGCTAACTGAATACCAAGACAAGAAAATAATTATGTCCAAAAATTTCCAGTGAAAATGGGATCTGTGTTGCTCACAATAATCTTTGGGTTTCCATGTAGCTTTTGAATTGTTTCCATAAATGCAGTAGAAACTGTACTGGCTTTAAATGGATGAGATAATGCAGAAAAGAGTGCATACATGGTCATTTTGTCATCTACCACCATGATGACACTCTTTCCTTCGGACTTGGGTAAACCTGTGATAAAATCCATTGAAACCTCCTCCGAACGTTGACTTGGAATGGATAAAGGTTGTAATAGACTCGGGGTCTTAATTGTTTCAACTTTCTTTTGTTGGCAAACCAAACATTTCGCCACAAACTTTTGAATATCAGATTTAAGGCCATCCCAAAAAAAATCCTTCTTAACCCTGTGCTAAGTTTTTAAAAATCCTGAGTGCCCTCCTAAGGGAGAAGAGTGAAATTCCATAAGAATCTTTTGTTTGAGTTGGGAATTCTGACATAGGTATAAGTGATCTTTGTACCATAACGAATCAATTTTCTAGCTAAATGTATCATATCTACTGGGATTTTGTTAAATCTTTTGAATGAGTGCCCACACTTCTTCGTCATTCTTCCATTCATCCCTCGCTTCGTTTATCCAATCTAGTTGGATAATAGAAATGGCAGAAAGCAATGCTTCCACATCCTCATCCTTTCTTGAGAGTACATCTGCCACAACATTTTGCTTCCCTTTTTTGTATATGATTTCAAAGCTATAACCCAACATCTTTGTGACCCATTTTTGCTGCTCTTCTGAAAATAATCTTTGTTCTAAAAAGTATTTAAGACTATCACGATCCATTTTTACCTTGAAGTGTCTTCCCATTAGGTAGGGTCACCATTTCTTAAGTGCATGTAGTATTGCCAACATTTCCTTCTCATAAATAGCTTTGTGTAAATACTTTCCTTTGATTGGACGACTTTCGAAAGCAATGGGTCTTTCTTCTTGCATTAAAACATCACCAAATCCATTCCTGAGGCATCACATTCCACAATAAAGGTTTTTCTGCAATCCGGCGTAACTAAGACCAGTGTTTGGCACATTGCCTCTTTAAGATGTTCAAAGGCCTTTGTTTCTTCTTGAGTCCATAAAAATGCATATTTCTTCAATAATGTTGTTAGAGGTGCTGCTATTCTCCGATAATTCTTAACAAACTTGCAATAATACCCTGTCAACTCGAGAAATCCTCGCAGATGCTTTATGGATGTGGGGACTTTCCATTCCTTAATGGCTTTAATTTTTCTAAGGTCTACCTTAACACCTTCATGAGATACAATATAACCCAAATATTCCACCTCTTGTACTCCAAAGAAACATTTGGAGATTTTTGCATATAATTGTTTCTCCTCCAATAGTTTGAGCACCCTATCAACATGTTGAACATGATCCTTCCAAGACTTTCTATAGATAAGTATATCATCAAAAAATACTAACACAAATTTTCTAAGGGTTTGAAAATGGAATTCATCAAACCTTGAAATGTAGAAGGTGCATTGGTAAGGCCAAAAGGCATGACCAAAAATTCATAATGACCCTCATGAGTTCTAAATGTTGTTTTCAGAATGCCTTCAGTTTTCATTATTAATTTGATGATATCCTGAAAGAAGATCCAACTTTGTGAAGTAAATTGATCCATGCAATTCATCCAACTGTTCATCAATGACAAGGATGGGAAATTTATCTTTAATAGTGAGCTTGGTGTGCTCCCTATAATCCCAACACATGCGCCATGATCCATCCTTCTTGTGCACCAATACTACTAGAGCAAAGAAAGAACTTTGGCTAGGTTGAATTATACCAACCTCTAGCATTTTTGCAACCATATGTTCAATTTCACTTGTTTGGGCATAGGGATATTTGTAAGGCCTAATGTTTGGAGGAACACTTCCTAGAATCAAATGAATAGCATGATCACGATCACGAATAGGTGGGAGACCTTTGGGAGTCTCAAATACCTTGGAATGATTATCTAAGACTTTTTGGAGATCTGGAGAAATAGAATACTTCAATGTGGGAACCTTTAGCGAACATAATTGTGCAATTACGCCTCGTTGTTCTTTCTTTAGAAGTTTTGTCATTCCATTAGAGCTGATTATATTTCCTGGTTTCCCTGCAATAACTCTAAATTCAACTTTCTTTCCTTCTGAAGAAAATTTCATGAAAAGTTCTTGAAAATTAAAAGCTATTGTACCCAAAGATTGTAGCCATTGGACTCCTAATACAACATTAGCACCACCTATTGGAATGGAAAGCATTGGGCTATTAAATACACATTCTCCCATGGATAGCTTGATATTATGGCACTTTCCAAAGCAATTTATGGTTCCTCCACTTGCAACCATCACTTGACACTCTAGTGCTGAATATAGGAAGAAATTCAATTCCTTTGCTATCTTACAATGAATAAAATTATGGGTACTGCCCGAATCAATCAACACTATTACCTTTTTCTTCTTGATATGCCCTTTTATCTTGATAGTTTGAGGAATGGTAATTCTGGCCAATGCATTACAAGATATGGTCGGATTCATTTCTTCTTTCTCTAGGGTTTGTTCTTGGTGTATATCCTCTTTTTTTTACATTTCTTGTTCATTTTATTCCTCCTCTTCAAAATCTATGTAAAATAATTTCTTCTCAGCACACTTATGACCTTTAGTGTATTTGTTATCACAATTGCAACAAAGACTTTTTACTCTTTTTTCTTCCAATTGTTGAGGTGTTAACCTTTTAGGTTGTGGAAGACTAGGGGAGACAACACTTCCAGCCTTATAGTTGTGAGTGGTAGGCTTCCTTGTTGCCATAATTTTGCTTTCCATTTTTCTTGCCAACCTGAATGCCTTCTCCAATGAGCCAGGTTCCCAAAGGTGAACCTCATGTTGGATGTAATCCTTTAAAGTCCCTATGAACACATCAATCCTATGCTCCTTTGGAATATCTTTTACCCTTATATTCAATTTTTGGAAGTCCTCAATGTGCTTTATCATTGAACCCATCTGTTTGAAGTTTATCAATTGGCTAAAAAAGTGTTTCTTGTTGTATCCTCATAATGAGCTATCATTTCTTCCGTAAAAATTGTCTAAGTGACAATTTGTTTACGAGAGAAAATCCATCGATACCATACAAACTAATTTGGTTCCAAATATAAAGTTGCAATGGCGTACCTTTTGTGTGCTTTTCACATTATGGAAATCGAAATATTGCTCCATCTCTAGTATCCATGTTACAGGATCCTTGCCATCAAACTTCCTCATATCGATCTTTGGAACATGGTGGGTCTTCAATAGTCTATGAAATCGCGATTAACATTTCTTTTGTTCTCAACATGAGTTTCTTTTACTACCCTTTCACCATTAGTAAGCATTTCTTGTAGCAACTTAATCAAATCTATCTTCAAATCTTCCATGTCGCTTTCAATTTTTCTTCTATACCATCCATCTTAGCATCCATGCCATTCATCTTAGCTTCCATTCCATCCATCTTATATTCCAGGCCATCCATCTTAACTTGCACGCCATTCATATTAGCTTCCACGTCATTCATCTCAGCTTCCACGCCTTTCTTTAAACCATCAATCTTAGCTTCTATTACCTTTTGTGAAAGTGAAATTTGTTGCACTTGGTCTCGTAATTTTGATATATCATGTTGCATTTTTTCCTCTTCTTCATGAGTCATGCTAGAGCATTCAGTTTGCTTACTAGGTGTTACCATTTTTTTTCTTTAAGGCATCAATTAATAATAATTATGCTTCATTGTTCCCTTTTTACTTCAAACTAATTTTTCAACCCAAACTTATGCAAAATTTTAAAAAGACTACACAACTTTTTTCGCTTTGTAGAAGCTCGATATGGAATTTGTTGTATCTCTATAATTATGGATCTCCAAGGTCTGAAATTGCTTCCTACGGTAGCCCTCTAAGTCCTCTTTCCAATGCCACCAGTCTGATCAAAATTGGATTCTCCAAGAAAGATTTATGCCCAATCTCCCAAGATGACCTGATTATATAATTTTTCAGTAGAGCAAAATTGTACGACGTGCCACGTGTCACTATTTCGACCTTCGGATCTGAAAAAGATACATAGAAAACTAAAGTCTGTCATCTTTTTATAACTTGTTACAAAATTTGAATCTGATGCTCAGAGAGAAAGTTATGACGATTTTCCCAAGGTCACCTATTTGGAATGTAATTCAGGACTCTGCAAAAACCCTAACTTCCTCAGATCAAATCTCTGAAAGTATAGCGAGACAAGATCTGAAATTCAAACCCGATGTTCAAAATGATTTCGACTCAAATGATTTCTTTTTTAGCTTCTGAAACGTCGCAAAAGAAAAATTATAGCAAAAATGCCACGATGACCTGTTTGGAGCAGCGAAACCCTAGAATCCAAGGGTCTGATACCAAATGTTATTAAACCAGTTCACAAAAAGATATAAAAGAAATATCAATGCCTTAGAAATCAGTATTTTCGAGGAGGAAAACTCCTTTACATTACACAAATAAATAATTCTTGGATGATACAAATGACAAAACCTCCTCTCTATATATAGGAGTCTAAGGGGTCACAATATAATTAAAGTCGACATAACAATAACAATAGTGGGCTTCCATGGGCCACAATAATAACAATATGGGGACAATAGGGGCACAACAATAACAATAAGGGCTACAATGACAATAGTAATGGGGGAATCACTAGTATTATACGGACTTAATAAGGTCCCTCTGCTAGTCTAGACATCATACACTAGGCAGAACCCTTGCTCTCTAGCTCCATTCAACACTCCCACTTAGAGAGGAAGTTGTTTTGTATTATGCCCAATTTATCTATGAAATAGACAAATCTGTGCCTTGGTAATGCCTTGGTCAAAATATCAGTGTTCCACAGGGACTCCCCCCCCCAGGGTTCTAGTTTCCTAGACCCCCCGCGCTCCAAGGACTTGGGAACGAGAAGGGGTCGTTTCCCCATGCTCCCAAAAAATAGGGTACGCAATGGGATGTGCCAGGGGGTCGTTTCCTTTTGCTAAGGGGTTGTTTCCAAAAAGGGGGTTGTGGGGGGTTCAGGGGGGTTGAGGGAGACCTGGGGGGTTCAAGGGGCCGCGATTTTTTTAAATAAACTCTTGTTTATAATTAAAATTTAACATTAGTTTTACTATTTTAGGGTTTCAAACTTTCATTTATCATTTTTTTATAAATTTAATTCATTATTCGTTGCCCTGGCCCCTCACTCCATTCGCAAGACGTCAAACCCCCCGCCAAGCAACACTCCTCCCCCGTCGCCATTTAGCTTGCTGGTCCGTCGCCATTCATCTTGTTGGTCCGCTTGTTGGTCGCCATTCCGCTAGAGCCTAGAACACAAGCGTTGAAGCAGTGAAGCCAAGCCACCATTGCGAGTCCATTGGAGCCTAGAACACTGCGGCTGCACTTCAATCTTGAAACCCCTGAACGTTGAACCATGAACGTTGTCACCTACCTGAACGTTGAACGCTAGAACACGTTGAAGTTCTGAATGCTGACTGCTACCTCTCCATCCTGAGTCGCCTGTAACGGACCACGGTAAGTACCCACCCACTGTTGTTTGTAAATTTTTTCCATTTTTTTTTGTAATTCTCAGTCCTACAACTGCGTTTTTTTTTTTCATTTTTTTTTTTTAAACCTCACTGTGTTTCTAAAGAAAATTGAAACTTGACTATATTTTTCATTTTTTTTGTAAATTTCAATTCTTTTAATTTTTTAGAGATTAGTTTTGAGTCTTGACTGTGTTTTAATTTTCGGCTGCGTTTTTTTTCGTTTTTTTCAGTTTTGACTGTGTTTTAAAAAAAAAAAATGAAACTACCTATTTTTTTCATTTTTTTTGTAAATTTTAATTTTTTTTAACTTTCTAGTTTTGACTGAGTATTAATTTTATTTTTTTTCTTGTAAATTTAGAACAAACAAAAAAAACAATATTCAATGTGTGTGCTATAGCCTATGTAATGTTTGTAAAAAAAAAAATTATTTTCATTACAAGCTACAACCTACATTTTGATTTGTCATTCAACTTACAAAGTTACAACTTACAACTATGAGTCTGAGTCAGACTTCTCAGTGAGAACAGTGACAACAGCTACAGTGGTAGTGAGCCACAAGATGCACAAGAAGAAGTTGAAAGCGATCACAGGGGGGCAAAATACCAGAATAGGCATGGTGTAGATTCTGGAGGACCACCAAGAGAGCTGGAAAAATTTGCAAAGGGGACATTTAATCCTCTAAAACCACTTCTAATCTATGCAACCAGACTACCGAAAAAGAATCCAAAAGTTGGTGGCGGCTCACGTGATTGGGTCTACAATATTTGTGGCATCACTTTGTTGGCAGCTATACTAGGATGAAGCAACACATTTTGGCTATTACAAGTAAAGGAGTCAATATGTGTCTCTCAAAGAACCTGAATTCAGCTCAAAGAGAGCAACTTTGGAGGCTAGAAAGGGCAGCCACTAGAAAAGGATTGTTTTCTAGCAGACATGTTGATCCGTCCACAAATATTCCTCCATCCAGTGCTTCATCAAAAAAGACAAGGATTTCCACTGGTGCATCTCCTTCTTGTGCAATGGGTGGTACAGTGTCTGGGATGTACAATATTCTAGATCGAGATGACACAGATGATGCAATTGGCAAAAAAAATTTTGCCAATGGAATTCCCTTCCATGTTTTTCATTCTCCTTTTTACAAGGAAATGGTCCAAGCAATTGCAAGAATAAGGCCTTCATATGTACCACCCAGAGAACATAAACTACGAACAACAATTTTAGATAGACAAGTGTCCAAAATTAATGTGCAGAAAAAGAGAATGAGACAAACATGGTTGAGATTTCGCTGCTCTATTGTTATGGATGGATGGACTGGCATCCGAAAACACCCACTAATCAACATCATAGTGACATCTTAAAAAGGGCCATTCTTTCTTAGAGTTGTTGGTTGTTCTGGAAAGTGCAAGGATGCATATTTCCAATTTGAGCTTCTTCGAGAAGCTATAGAGGATGTTGGCACTGATAGTGTGGTGCAGGTTGTGACAGATGCAGCAGCAGTTTGTAGATCAGCTAGGTTATTGATTCAAAACAGGTATCAACATATTTTTTGGACTCCTTGTTGTGTGCATGCACTCAATAATGCACTGAAGGACATTGACAAGATTCAGTGGATATCAGACTTGGTGATAGCAGCAAGAGATGTGCAGATGTTTATCTGCAACGACCACACCTCCTTGGCTATGTACAGGGCTCACACGAGGAAGTAATTCCTCAAGCTCATTAATACTAGATATGCTAGCTATTTTCTCTTATTGGAGAGGATGATAGAGGTACAAGCACCTCTACAATCCTTGGTTATGAGTTCAAAGTGGGGAAGGTGGTCAGAATCAAAGACAGACACGGGGAAGAATGTCAGGCTTCAGGTGGGACAATGATTAGTGGGCAGATTGTTCTTATTTGGTGTCATTCTTGGGCCCTGTTAGCCTCCTGCTCATAGCAGGTGTTCATCTTTCATGATTGACATTTTTACACGCCAAATATGTCATACTCCGCAGACTGCAATGTTCCATATTTGATACTCAGGCCAAAGAAGTGTCCATGAGAGTGTGCTAGTCTAAGTGCCTCTGCTGTATTCCAATTTTGATGAGTTATTCCATTTTTGAAGAATTTTCAGTTAAAGGGAGGTCCAACAGCTTAATCTTGGTCTCCCTAGGTTTCAATTTCCTGTTGTAGAATATAGAGAATCATTATCTGTCCAAACAGCTTAATCTTGGCAGATTCTTAGACAGGTAGAGAAACAAGGGTGCTCGACAGCCCAATCTGAGCCCCTGGATGAAATAAGTATAGATGTAGATAGGAGGCCAGTTAAAAGAAAAAAAGTTGAAAAGCTGGGTTTGCTAATTCAAATGCACCCAAACCAAAAGAAGAAAAAATGCTAGGTAAAGTAGGCTGGGTAGGTAGTTGAGGTTGCAGAAGCAGATTGGTAATCACTTGTGGTCTTGTCAAGAAATACTTATATCACTTATGGCATCGGCACCATGGTAGTTGTTTGGTGGTACAACAAGGAAGCATGACTAACTTCCCCTTCTCATTTCTTCAGAAATCATTCACTAACATCCCCTCAAGGACCTTGAGATCTGCCCAACCAGCCCTGTTTTCACTCCATTCTTGTTAAAAACCAAGTTGACATCTGAGTTGACTTAGTGAAAAGAAGCCACATTTCTTGTGTAAAAATAATCTTTACACAATCCATTCATTTCCCTATGCTTAAGTTTTCATTCTATAAACTTAGCATGCATCCCCTCCTTTGCATTCCAAAGACCTCATATTAACATCTAACTTTATTATTTAGCTCCCTAAATCATTCCCCTATCCCCTACTATGTGAAAACTATATAAAATACCAAAAAAATATTACATATCCCACCCTATAGCACTATAGCTATGCAACATGGTTTGAGAGATATTGGTCCATTTGGGACTAATATAAACCCTTCTGTGTCTTAAACTCGGAGTTACTTTAACCCCTGGTTGAAGTAATAACCCTGGACCCCCGCTTTCATCTACAAACCTAACCCTCCCCCTCCACCTGCATTGTTAATGGTTAAACCGGCGCACATAACCCGCAAACCCAAATGAAAAAACCCACTTTCCTAAAGTTCTCCCCCCACCAAAATTAAATAATTAAAAAAGGCGCCGCGGGCCCTGTCCCTTATCCTTCCGCTGCCTCCTCTGTTCCGCCATCCGTCCAATTGCCCGCGCCCTAGATCTACGGTGGGCGGGTCTTTTCCCCTCCGAACCTGTCGATGGTTAGCGTCCGGAAGATGGGCGGTTTTCCCGTCGTACCCCCACCACGCGTCACCCTCTCGACTGTGGCGGAGCTCCCTCCTCTCAAACCACCTGTGCCCAAAAGCGGTGCGCCTAAAACCAGATACCGCTTCCCCCCTGCGTGACGTAAGCACCACGTCATCCTACCGCTTCCCCCCTACGTGACGTAAGCACCACGTCACCCCGTTGACGTCATCCGTCGTACTGGGTCCCACTGCTGACGTCATCCGCCGTACCACTGACGTCATGCTAACGTCACCCGCCGAAAAAGGGCGCAAAGTGCGAAATCGATGCTTAGGAAGCCCGGAATCAAAATATGAGGCAGTTTTTGATGCGCGATTAGCGCTAATCGCGCATTGCTAAGGAAAAAGGGCCAAAATGGAAAGCCTCAGTTTGCAGCAGTTATTTTTGCCTTGAAAGGGCAGAAAAGGGGCGATTTGACAGTTTCGAGCATATCAAGGGAAAGATGAAGCCCAGATTCAATTAAAAGAGTATCAGTGAAGCGGCAAAGAGTATCAGATCGACAATATCGAAGCAGGTGAACATTAAAACCTTCCATCAAAGTCAATGAATACCAGAACAGAGTTAAAGGCCATTAAAGCCGAGTCATATCAGATTTAATAAAGATCAGAGCCACCTAAGAGCAGCAGAACCGACTAAGAGGTGCAGATAAGAGATTGACAGCACAGTAATTGCAGATTGGACAGCAGAGCTACCAAAGGACGCCACATAGCCTCATTTTTGAAGCAGTTGCCCCCAACGCAGCATTAGATAGATATTTTTACATTACTTGCAAGAGAAGTTAGGTTAATTGCATTTATTTCCTCAGATCGATTTTTGTAGATATTTTGCCTATAAATACAGCCCTGAACAATGTAATAAGGGTTGGTGGGTTGTTTGGTTGATCTCTCATTTGAGATTTTCACTGTAAATATTAAGAACTTCTGTAATCAAAGATTGCTGGAATGTTTGAATCTGAACTGGCTGGTTGTGCTTTTAATGGCTAAAGAGCTTGGTATGGAATTCTCGTGCTTGCTCACGGTTCAATAAGTCTTTCCTCCCTCTGTTTATCAATTTATACGTAGTTGTACCATCTATATATCATAATCTAAGTTGCAGGAAAAAGGAATAGATCAGAACTGGTTTTCATGCCCTCTGTGCTCAATTCTTGTAACTTTTCTATGTTTTCCTCTGAATCAGTGATGAATATGCATTTTTAATTAAACATGTTTAAGCTGTTTCCTTCACATATGAATGTTGTCTAGGAATTCTTCATTGCCCTATTCAGCCTTCATCCATTTTCTCTCTTTGGCCGGATGAGAGAATTCTTAATTGCCTCTCATCCCCTGACCTCCATTTCATCCTTGTTCCAGCATAAATCATTGTGCCATGTGTAGCTATCATGCTCCATATTCCCCTCTTCTACCAAAGAAAACACACCCTTTAGTTCACATTCATGGACTCCATGCCCAATGGTTTGAACTTCCTACATTATGCATGCCAACTCTGCCTGAAAAGATCAACCATCCCACCAAACCAAAATCAAAACCCATGTGCATCATATCTAGCCTAAAATCATTCCTTAAACAAAGCTAAATCCCAAAGAGAGAGCCCTCTTTGACTGCTGGTAGGCTAGGACCTGCAGTCCAAAGCTTGGTTTGTGGTTACCTCGGCTGTATTCCCTTAGGAGTCAAAGGGAACAACCTGAGTGATAACAAGCTCTATTGTGGAGGTCATTCATTACACTGATTCAGATGCTCCTAGCCTTGGAGAAATCTATGAGACCTTTGATATCATGTTGGGTCATGTGAAGGTAGCCATTCAGCAGAGAGAGCCCTCATTAGAGTTCTATACTTCCCAGATTCGACCCATCATTTAGCATAGGTGGGATCACATGAATACACCTTTGCACATGGAAGCATATGCATTAAACCCAAAATGGTATGTTGAGAGACCTAGGAGGGTGCCTCCTATTGATGATCCTGAGGTAAAGAATGACTTCCTAGATGCAATTGCAAAGATGTACAGTGAGGAGGAGGGGGCAAGATTTCGAAGATAGTTTGTTCAGTTTGCATCTCTTAGTGGCCCCTTCAACACACATGATGCTCGGGCAGATCGCATAGATCTAGCCCAAGTTGACCCGATTGGTTGGTGGAGGATGCATGGGGATGGTGCTCCAGAGCTCAAAGATCTAGCTATGTGTTTGTTGTCTCAGATTGCTAGTTCCTCTGCAGTAGAGAGGAATTGGTCCACATATAGCTTCATCCACTCTATCAAGAGGAACAAGTTTACCTCTAAAAGAGCAGAGAAGTTAATTGTTGTGCACAGTGCCCTACGTCTTGAGCATAAGAAGACACCTGAGTATTTGAAGGGACCAACAACACGATGGGATGTTGATCCAGAGGATGATGCACAGGTAGATATGGAGGAGAGACAAATGGGGTTGGTTGGTGTGCCACTTAGCATGTTTGAGAATGCTAGTGATTTGGATTCAAATTCAGATATGGTTGACCCTGATTTATTCATGCAGCAACTGGATGCAGACACTAGCAGAGCATTATCTTGAGGCTTGAGCAAAATTATGCTCGTTTATATTTTGATATGTTGATGTTCTTATGTTATTCTGACTCTATAAAATTTTGACTCTTGATGTATTAGATTTGACTTTAGTCTTTTATAATTCTATAAAATTTTGACTCTTGATGTATGATGCATCAAACTTGACTTTTATAATTTTATGTCAATATTCATTGTTCAGTATTCAATGTTCATAGTAGGAAGTGGAACATCAATATGGTTTAAACCTTAATCATAATGTATGACGTATGATTATAGATTAGAATATTAAATTTATATGATATTAGATAATGATATTCATATCAATGATCATGCTTTGCAACTTTTCAATTCAAACCCAATTGTCATAGTGGACTCAATTTATAGATTATATTTTATATTTATAAGTTTTTAAGACCCTGACATCCCCCCACGTTTCCTAAAAATTGGTGGGAAGCTTTTGCATAGGTCGTTCCCGCGTATCCTCACTCCCTCACCCCCTCGTCCCAGAATCTTGGTGGAACATTGCAAAATATCTTTTGCCTGCTCCTTTGTAGGCATGTATTGAACTCTGACTATATCCCTATGAACACAATCTCTATGGTTGTGTTGGATCTCCATGTGGTTGGAGAGGTCATGAAACATTGGATTCTCAAAGAGCTTAATGTAACTTTGATTGTCCACGTGTATGACTGTGGGCTCCAAATCCTAGACTGAACAACCCAACAAGTAGCTTCCTCAACTAGATAGCCTCATAGGTTGCCAAGCTAGAAGCCATGTACTCTTCCTTAGCTGATCTTGGTGCCATTGATCTTTGCTTCTTATTGAACTAGGAAACAACTATTGACCCAACATTGAAGGTGTAACCTGAAGTGCTCTTCTTGTCTGTAGAGATCCCTGGCCAATTTGCATATGTGAAGCCTTCCAACTTCAATCCATCAACCTGCATGTACAACAACCCATAATTTGTTGTGCCTTGGAGATACCTCAACACGTGCTTGGCAGCAACCTAATGCACTCTGGTAGGCGCAATCATGAACTGGCTCAACTTGTTAACTGCGAAGAAAATGTCGGGTCATGTGTTCACCAAATACATCAACAACCCTGTAAGTTTCTTGTAAAGTGTGGCATCAACTCGCTCTGCTCTAGTAGTTTCCATCTTCCGCTAGTTTGTGACTAGAGGCGTCGTCATGAGCCTACAATCTTGCATGTGGAACCTCCTGAGAATCTCCAACATGTACTTGCCTTGTCCCAAGAAAATCTCCCCATCACCCTGCCATACCTCTAGTCGAAGGGAATAGTGCATAAACCATAAATCCATCATCTCAAACTCCTTCGCAAGATCTCTATTGCATTCCTAGATCAAGTTGTTAGATCCTATCAATATCAGGTCATCTACATACAACACTAAAATGAGCTCAAGGCCTCCAACCACAATGTAGTACAGGTTGGGGTCTGCTTCACTCTTAGTGAAGCCCAATCCTAAAAGGTAGTTGTCTATCCAGGCATACCACGCCCTCAGTGCCTGCTTGAGCCCATATAGGTCTCTCTTCAACCTACATACATGCATCTCTGCTTAAAGTCCCAAACCCCTCAAGTTGCTCAACATATATCTCTTCCTCAACAACTTTGTTAAGGAAGGTAGACTTTACGTCCATTTGGTGGACCTTCCACCCCATATGTGTTGTAACATCCAATATGGTCCTAATGGAAAAGTATTAGGCATGGGTGCAAACGTCTCATTGTAGTCTATCCCCTCAACCTAAGAGAATCATTTGGCCACGAATCTAGCTTTGTACTTCTCCACACTGCCATCAACTCCATGCTTGATCTTATATATCCAACATGATCCAACCATTGATTTTCCAACTGGTCTTGGTACTACCTCCCAGATGTCATTCTTCATGATGGAGGAATACTCCACCATGACATCTCGCCACACCTGCTAAGAGACTGCCTCCTTGTAACAAGAAGGCTCTAAGTCTAGAAACTCAATCATCAGTGCCATGTACCCAATATACCTCCATGGTTGTCTACTCTGTCTGAATGTGGAGCTAGAGGCTCCAACTCTCTCTTGAGCCTCCCTGATCAACTAATCTACCCACTTGGTCTGTCTTCTCCCTGTGTTGGGAGTCATTGGTTGAGTCGGCTCCACTCGCTCCTCTTGGACCTACGCTTTCTCTCATCTGCATGCTACTCAACCTACCCAACAATTGGTCGTGACTGATGTTGGGCCATGAATACGACCACCTTTTTAACACTTATTTCATCCATTTTTATTTTTCTTTATCATGTTATTAATCACGGTTTATCATATAATTCTATTTTATGATGATTTATGCTCTGACGGGAAAATATTATTTATTCTCCTTTATTTCTAATAAATTGATGATTATGCATGATTTTATCAATGATAGTTTTAATAAATTGGTTGTAACATTATTCACCATTTTTAGCCTTCAAGATAATTTCCAGATTGAAGATTTGATCATTAAAAGTGTCAACTCAGAAATTCGTTGGAATAAGGAGTGACAGTTTTGCGGTTGATATTCTGAGCAAATGAAGACGAATCTGGAAAATCTGGAACATGGGTTTTGTCCAGAACAGACCCAATTAACTTTATAACAGAACGGTTTGCCCAAATTCGGTTTGTATTGAGAGAAACGTAGGGTTCTTTGAACATGATTTTCTCAGATTTGTTGTTGCGGCCGTCCTCCAAATCTCAACTGCGTAGACCAAATTCGCCTTGCTCTTGTTAAAAGTTGAATGGGAATATATTTTCTTGTTGACCAATTGGTTAGAATCAATCCAATTTTGTAATAGAAATCATGTTGTAATTATCTTTGTTGTAACTTCTCTCTGATCTCTCTTTATTTAAATGAAAACAGAGATCAGAGAAGGGGATGATTAATTTAGAGAGGGATGATTAATTTGGAGATGGAAAAATGATGATGGATTATTCATGATGGGATAGAATAGGAGGAAAAGGAGATTGTTGCGTTACTGTTGTAATTCTCAAGCTTTTACTGTTGTAATGATTTTACAATTTGATGATTCATATATGATTTGGGAGTTGCTGCTCATTCTTCTCATCTGAAGTAGCCCAGCAGCGTCCGCTGGCGGCTAAGGGCCCAGCCACTGGTGGATTACGCTACTATTGTATTATATCTTTACGCTTCATGTGTGGTTTGATCTCTTTCTTTTACTATGTTCAGTAATCTGACGCACTTTACTGTTTTACATATCAGCATTGTTATATATACTTGATTGGATACTATTGTTATCTGCAACAAGAATGCTATGTTATCATTTTAACTTTGTATCGCATTGTTGTTCCTTTTGATAATTGATATAACATTGTTGTTCCTTACAGATTGTCATTCGATTACAGATTAACCGCGCTGTATGTTCTTAAATCGGTACAACTATATGATGTATTCTTAAATTGTGAATGTTGTTTATTCGGGATTGATGTTCCGTTACAATTGTTGTTACTTTATAGTTGTGATTCATGCATATTGTATCAAAGCTCAGATTACTGTCCCTTTTAATGATAAGTGTGTTGCGTGCTTGACTTGGGTTGCTGTACATTCAGATTTAGTCCGTTGTTCTATACTTTATCTTTGATAATCTGCTGTTCCATTTCTGTTTGCTATTCAATTCAAAGGTTGTTACTTAATTCTTGATGATTATAATTCTTGCTGCATTCATTTACGTAGGATAGAGTTTTGTTGTTCCATCCTATTTATAGAAGTAGATGATGTTCCATTTCTTAATTGTTGTTCCATTTCCTGTTATTTGCGTTATTGATTGCTTTGGTGTGCAGAACGATCTGAAACTGTAGTGGGCATTGGCATTTGATGTGTAGTCCCCAGATTGATGATCTGTTCCTTGATTACTTTTGGTTACATCAGTTTCCAAAGGGATGAGTTGTTGTTATTGGACCCTTGACTGAAACATTGCTTATTTTTCCGAATGAATGATTTAGGATTCAATGTATTTTGTTGTAAGTAGATTTTCTTTCCAAGCATTCATTTACTTTTGGATTTTAAGCACTATACTGCAAAACATTACTCTTGAGTAAATAGCCACCTTAGACTGAGTACACTCTTGGAATAAAAAGTCGTCCCTAGGTTGACAAGTAATGTGAAGGTAATTAGGAGTTAAAAAGACACCTTTTTATCGCTCGACATTTTGGCACTGTTGCCGGGGAGAGTGTAGCCATTTTTAAAGAGTAGTGTGCATTTGATGAGTGCCTGTTAGGAAAGAATTTAGTATTAAAAAAATAGAAGGTAAGAACCTGCGTACAGGAGCATGTAAAATCCCTGCTCCTCCGTCCGCTTTCCAACGGAACTGTTAAAGAACTTAGGGTAAATGTTTCAATTTTTGTGTGAATGACTAAAAAAAATAGAAATTTTGAAAAACAAATGTCATGATTTCACTCAAGTGGTGATGTAAGCACCACCCATTTCACTAACCAATTCACAGGAACATTTGAAGAAGGAGCCTCGAATAAACACATGAAGAACATCTTCTACTATGGTAAGAAATGGCTCACATTTCTACTTTTAAATTTCCTATCAAAGATCTAGGAGGAGTGACACAAATGCACATAATTCCCCCATCTTTACCAAATTTTCATGGTTTAGCAAATGAAGATCCAGATACATTCTTATTTAAATTCGAAATACTTTGTAGATGATATGATTATTGTACTAATGATCAAAGATTGAAAGTGTTTCCTCTTACTCTAAAAGGAGCAGCTCTCCGATGGTTCATGAGCGTAGGTGGGAATTGCATCCAATCATGGGAGGACATGAAGAACATATTCTTGAAGAAATACTAAGACTATTGCAAATCCAATGAAGATATTTTCGGTATGATACAAGGGGAAGATGAAAGTTTGGAGCACTATGTAGATCGATTTCAATACAACCTTCAAAAATCAAAATATAAGCATTTGGAGAAAGAGATCTTAAAAACACTCCTTAAAGGAATCAAAGATGAATTTTTAGAACTCTTAAATCTGATAGGAAAATGTGATGTTTTTCAATTATCATATGATGATGTTTGTGAGTTGTGCATAAGGTATTCAAGAGGAATCTCCAAGGCTGGTAAGAATCCTAGAGATGTTTTTTCTTTGTTTTCCAAATCTGCTACAAGAATAGGAGACATAAGCGCTGAAATCAATGATTTCTTTGAAAATTTTAAAGTTGGTTTTATTAGCTCTCTAAATCCAAAATTGGATGTTTTGCAGGTTCATAAAATCAAAAATTTGATGAAGTGTTTTGCCCTCATGATCAAAAGGAACATACCATAGATGGTTGTTCTTCCTTATATAATTTGGAAGTGGCATATCAAAGAGATGGGGAAGCTGCAACAAGGTCAATAGGTATGGTTCAAAACACTTCCTCTTCATTCTCTTACTTGCATAATCCATTATGGAATACTCATGTTTTAGGGCAGCCATGTCCATCTCAATATAACCCCCACAAATCTCAAGTTTGGCATGGTTCATCTCATTATTGCATAACTACTCTCCTTCATCTTGTAGCACAAGCACATTCTCCATATTATTCACCAACTCTTCCACAACATCTTGTTTGCCTATCAAAATCATCCACTCAACCCAGTCATCCACATCATCAAAATGCTCCATTCCTTACACATTTTCCTGCTCAATTAATTCCACACCCTCACCACAATAAACCAGTACAACATGCTTACAATGTTGAACTGCCAAATTTACGCACCCTTCCCACCCATTCTATCTCACATGCGCCATTAGAGAAAACCTACAATGAGATTCAGAATGTTTCAAATGCAAAAATTGTAGAAGCTATGGAAGAAAATGAGGTTTTCTTATAGTATGTATCAATAAGCTATTTTAAAAGCTCAAGAACTTCATGATCTGATGGATATGAGAAATCAAGAAAGTAACAGATACATTGAAGATTGGTTTCACTCCATCATTTGTTTGCAACATCACTCTATGCTTCAACAATTTTTTATACCATTTTTTCAGGGGAAGTTGGCTTCTCATACCCTAATTTTCATTAATATGCATTTTTCAAATTTGGGTATGTATATACGTGAAACCTTGTTTCGAAAATGGCTCCACTGGAAGTACTCATATACGTAATCATATTCATTTTTCAAATCAAAATAGGTTAGTGTAGAAAATAAAATAAATAAGGGAATAAATAAATGCATTTTGTTTTTTTATGTAAAACTAATTGTTTTTTTGTTGCAACACGCTATCGAAATCAACATCGGTGATAAATGTTTCAATTCATTTGTGTATGTAGATGAATTATAATGGAAATAATAAGTTCTAAAAACACTCATTTTCATTTTTATCACCAATTTGAAAAATTGCTTGAATATCATTTTTTTGGCCTGCGGGCTTGATAAAATTTCTAGAAAAATAGTCGGGACAGTCGTGTTTTGAGGGACCAAAATGCAATATTTTTAAAACCTGTTTCTATCCTAAGTATCCCTTGATGTCTACTTTCCAATCCAATTTGAATCACTCAATTTGGATTTGAAAAGAAAAATTTAGAACCGAAACATTGACAGGGTGTCTAGTGGACAGCTCAGGAATAGAGTTGGGACAGTCAGTTTTTTGAGGCCTAAATGAATGAATTTTTAAACCATTTCTATGGTAAATTCCCCTATGAATCTAGTTTACAATGCAATTGGAATCACTCATTTTCGATATCATATGGGGACGTTATGATCAAAATATTGACTCTATCGTAAATCAACACTCTTAAAACTCTGTCTTTCTGGCTGTTCTTTACAGTATTTGACCTATCAATTCTTCTTGTCTTCAAAACATGTTTCTATTAGAGATAAATAAATTAATCTACTTTAATTTCCAATTTGAATCATTCGAATCCGACATCAAACGAAAACGTTATGCTTGAAATATCAACTGTTTGTCTAAGCCGGGTAATCGAAGATGACTCTGTTATGCTGGTTGTTCTCACTAAAATTGACATATCATATCATTGAACTTTTAAAACATGTTTCTATTGGAAATAAACCTTTGAATTAGCTCTCATCTGGCTTTGGAATCACTCAATTTTGACAAAAAACAAAGAATTTGTGATTAAAACACTGCAGGTTAGCATGATTGGCCACTTCTCTCCCGCAGGTAACAAATAAATTTTACTTTGTTATTTTCTCCGTGGATTTGTTCTACAGAGTAACTACTTGTTAGTTTTTTTGCATAATTCTTGGATTAGGGGAGTCCGCACACCTCTCTTTCTCCATGATTTAATGTTTTATTGCAGATAGATACTTGTTTTTTTGCAGGGCCTAGGAGAAAAAGGTCAATTTATGGACAAGTGATTCTTGAAAGAAATTTTAATGAAACAACGGAACTTCATCCAATTCATTACCCAACGGATTCACAATAGAAGAAATGAAGAATTGATTTCCATTTGAAGATTCATGTCATGTCTTTGCTACCAAAACATTTTTCAAAGAGATCATTTTTTTTTACATAATATCATAGTTGTTGTAACTTAATTTACTTATTTACACACTGTTTTTCTAAATAAAATGTTGTTTCTTTTCTTATTTCTCTTATATTTTGTGTTTCAGGTGTTGCTTCATTCAAATTGTAACATATCTTCAGCATCAATATAGTGAACATCTAATTCATTCTTTGCGTGTTTGCATTTTATGCTTGTGCATTTTGCTGTTCCTTTTCTAAAGGAACAGCATTTGTATGCACTTTTGTTGTTTCTGTTGTTCATTTTCTAAAGGGACATCATTTTCATTTTTCTGTTCTTTTTTCAAAAGAACAACACCTTTTGTATCAGTCGTTCCTTTTTCACGGTTCATTTTGCTGTTTCTTTTCCAAAGGAACGACAGTTGCGTTTTTGTTGTTCTTTTTTCAAATGAATGACACTTTTCATTTTTGTTGTTCCTTTTCCAAGGGAACGACACTTGCATTTTTGTTGTTCCTTTTCCAAATGAACGACACTTTTCATTTTTGCTGTTCATTTTCCAAAGGAACGGAACTTGCGTTTTTGTTGTTCATTTTCCAAAGGAACGACACATTTTGTTTTTGCTGTTCCTTTTCCAAAGAAACGACACTTTTCATTTTTGTTGTTCTTTTTCCAAAAGAACGGCACTTGCGTTTTTGCTGTTCTTTTTCCAAAAGAACGACACTTGTCATTTTTGTTGTTCCTTTTCCAAATGAACAACACTTGCATTTTTGTTGTTCATTTTCCAAAGGAACGACACTTTTCATTTTTGTTGTTCCTTTTCCAAAAGAACGACACTTGCATTTTTGCTGTTCCTTTTCCAAAGGAACGACACTTTTCATTTTTGTTGTTCTTTTTCCAAAGGAACGGCACTTGTGTTTTTGTTGTTTCTTTTCCAAAAGAACGACACTTTTCATTTTTACTGTTCATTTTCCAAATGAAGGACACTTTTGATTTTTGTTGTTCATTTTCCAAAGAAACGGCACTTGCGTTTTTGTTGTTCCTTTTCTAAAGGAACAACACTTTTAGTTTCTGCTATTCCTTTTTCCAAATGAATGGCATTTGTGTTTTCACACTTTTTCATGTGTATTTTTGCTTTTTAGTGTGCATTTCCTTTGTTGTTCCCTACAAAGAACAACACTTTTTTTTAGTGTTTTCGTTGTTCCTTCAAATGAGCAACACTTTGAGAGTATTTTCGAGAGCAACCCTTTCTTCCTTTTGTGGGATTATTCCTAGTTCATCTCAACCACATTTTACTGATTTTCTTTTATGGCATGAAGTACACTATTTTTATGAGGACGAGAATTATAGATTCTATTGAAACGAGTTAATATCATTCACGTTATGATCTTTAACAGGACAGCTCCTTGATGATAGCTTATTTTCAAAAGGGACACAATTACTTATATACTACTTTACTGCATTGTTTTCTGTTGAACATGATATTGATTGATCACCTTAATACCATACTGGTTCCACCCTTCCTGATTATAATCTTCTCTGTCTGTAATAAATAAGATTATGAGTATATTTTTTTCTATTGACATGTTTAACTTCTTCCACCATCCCTACTCTTAAGGAGTATTGAGTCTCCCTCTTTTTATCATAAAAATGTGTAATAACAACATAATTTTGTTCGCAGATGGAGAATGGGGGTCTTATTACGAGCCAACCTACCATGTTCATAAGGCTGTAACAAAGTGACATTCCCATTATGGCCACCACACCAGGGTTATGATCCATTGGATAGCGAAATTATCCTTGGAACAGGACGTCTCATCACGACCCAGCCTGATCACTTTTGCTACGTCCCAGTGAATGGCAGTGTGGTTATCTAGTTACCACGCCAGCACACTGATCTCTTCTGTAGAACAGCATTGGAACTCTCCATTTATAAATTGAGGATCCTGGCTCATATGGGTTAAAAAGCAACTCTGTCGAGACTATGGACGCCTGCTGGCAGTAGAGGCTCTGCTTATGGTATTGAAGTTATATCTTATCGTCAATTATTACTATAATACCATTTTCTTATTCTTTCTTTTTTTCTATATAATACTATCTAAGCACCCACGGGGATTTGAACCAATGACCTATCGCAAAGAGTGCCTTAACAGTGCACCCATTCACCGTCAATCCAAGCCCCGTGGGCTTCTTATTCTTTCTTTTTATCAGAGAAGTTGTTTCCTTAATTGTTTTTTTTCCCTATTTTGAACCTTTACGCATGAGAAATTATTTTTTTATCAATCACATCATTTTTCAGCGAGAATACCGTCAGTAAAGCATATTTTTGGCATATTGTTGTCATTTTTCTCTTTTCATAATTTATCATCAATCCAAAGCGTCCTATCTTTTATTCATAACTATCTTTCCACACTCTGCTCTCATTATAACCATAACTCTCGTCGTCCTATTTTGATATGTGTACTCCACTTCATTTACTGCCATATTGTTCATTCCTGTGCCTTGCTGTCAACACAACACCTCTCATATGCTTTATGGTCATGGAATTCCTTTTCCAATTGGAGGGGGGAATGTATGCATTATGGGATTGCATGTGATATGATTACTGCATTCTGCCATAACTTGTTGATTTGATAAGCTTTTCTGATTGAAATTTTTAAATGCATCTTAATCTATTGCTATTTACAACTAACACTATGGATTCAAGAACATTGTATGCAAAATAGTGATTTGTTTACAGAAGAACAACAAGTATGGGTCAGAACTCTATTCGCAGCATGACCACACTATTGCAACTAACAGAAGACGCTCAACCAACTCGCAAACATGAACAACTGTTCAGACATGATGTGCTTGCCTGGATTCCACCTTTTGCATCACTTTCAACACCAACTCTGCCTACATTAGCTTCAACAAATGCCAGTACATATATGTCATTCCACATTTTTCTTTTTGGAGGTAAAACTTGAGGTAAAATAGCATAATTTTCTGATTTATTACAAATTTAGGAGAATTTAATGAGGATCCATTTTGAGCATTATTTATCATCCTTCATTCCACATCTTTACCACTTCCCATATTTTTCAACAGCATATCATCTTTCAGTTTGGGGGAGTGTTGCTTTCATTCATTTCTTTCTTATGACCATGTCATTCATATTATTTATCATCCATTAATATTCTTATTCATTCTCAACACCTCCCTTATTCCATGTTGTTTTACACCAAGCATAGACTTCAACAGATAGTAACAACCACCTCTATTTGTTTTCTAGCATCGCATGAGGGCATGCTAATTTTTTAGAGAGGGGGAGGAATTGCTACGCATGATGAATGTTTTACATTTTCTTTCTCATTTAAGGCATACAATTTCATTTTTATACAGTGCAGAAATTGATTTCCATAATATTTTTAAAAATTGTGAACTCAATTCTTGTGATCTCTGGAAAACACAGACATATTATTAAACTACACATACCCAGATAATTTCAAGATAAAGTGGTTCATAAAATTTCAGAAATCATGCACTCTCACCTACAGCCATTTTGTTTATATCTCATGATCCGTGCATCAAAATGATCTGATTTTTGGATCATAAAGGCATTCATATATTACAAATCTACTTGCAACATTTCAACAAACGCTGGTTTGTAGTTTTTGGGAAAATGGTTAATGAAGGTTGTTGTCACTTATATCATATTTTCCTGCAACTTCATTGTTATGCCTTCATTAAGATAGCTAAAATTGAATATTCATTAATTAAGGAAAAATTCATTTGTTCTATCCATTTGATGAGCTAGGATGAACAAATTTTTTATTGCTTGGTTAACACATGGGTTTTGTCTTTGAGTTGCATGAGGACATGCAATATATTCGGTGTGGGGGTGTGTTAGGTCGTGAATACGACCACCTTTTTAACACGTATTTCATCCATTTTTACTTTTCTTTATCATGTTATTAATCACGGTTTATCATATAATTCTATTTTATGATGATTTATGCTCTGACAGGAAAATATTATTTATTCTCCTTTATTTCTAATAAATTGATGATTATGCATGATTTTATCAATGATAGTTTTAATAAATTGGTTGTAACATTATTCACCATTTTTAACCTCCAAAGTAATTTCCAGATTGAAGATTTGATCATTAAAAGTGCCAACTCAGAAATTCGCTAGAATAAGGAGTGACAGTTTTGCGGTTGAGATTCTGAGCAAATGAAGACGAATCTGGAAAATCTGGAACATGGGTTTTGTCCAAAACGGACCCAATTAACTTTAACAAGGAACGGTTTGCCCAAATTTGGCTTGTAATGAGAGAAACGCAGGGTTCTTTGAGCACGATTTTCTCATATTTGTAATTGCGACCGTCCTCCAATCTCAGCTGCAAAGACCAAATTCGCCTTACTCTTGTTAAAAGTTGAATGGGAATATATTTTCTTGTTGATCAATTGGTTAGAATCAATCCAATTTTGTAATAGAAATCATGTTGTAATTATCTTTGTTGTAACTTCTCTCTTATCTCTCTTTATTTAAATGCGAACAGAGATCAAAGAAGGGGATGATTAATTTAGAGAGATGATTAATTTAGAGATGGAAAAATGATGATGGATTATTCAGGATGGGATAGAATAGGAGGAAAAGGAGATTGTTGCATTACTGTTGTAATTCTCAAGCTTTTGCTGTTGTAATGATTTCACAATTTGATGATTAATATATGATTTGGGAGTCGCTGCGCATTCTTCTCATCTGAAGTAGCCTAGCAGCATCCGCTGGCGGCTAAAGGCCCAGCCACTGGTGGATTACGTTGCTGCTGTATTATATCTTTACGCTTCATGTGTGGTTTGATCTCTTTCTTTTACTGTGTTCAGTGATCTGGCGCACTTTATTGTTTTACATATCAGCATTGTTATATATACTTGATTGGATACTATCGTTATCTGCAATAGGAATGCTATGTTATCATTTTAACTTTGTATCGCATTGTTGTTCCTTTTGATAATTGAGATAACATTGTTGTTCCTTGCAGATTGTCATTCGATTACAGATTAACCGCGTTGTATGTTCCTAAATCGGTACAACTGTATGATGTATTCTTAAATTGTGACTGTTGTTTATTCGGGATTGTTGTTCCATTACAATTGTTGTTACTTTGTAGCTGTGATTCATGCATATTGTATCAAAGCTCAGATTATTGTCCCTTTTAATGATAAGTGTGTTGCGTGCTTGACTTGGGTTGTTGTACATTCAGATTTAATCCGTTGTTCTATACTTTATCTTTGATAATATGCTGTTCCATTTCTGTTTGCTATTCAATTCAAAGGTTGTTACTTAATTCTTGATGATTATAATTCTTGCTACATTCACTTACGTAGAATAGAGTTTTGTTGTTCCAACCTATTTATAGGAGTAGATGATGTTCCATTTCTTAATTGATGTTCCATTTCCTATTATTTGCGTTGTTGATTGCTTTGGTGTGCAAAACGATCTGAAACTGTAGTGGGCATTGGAATTTGTTGTCTAGTCCCCAGATTGATGATCTGTTCCTTGATTACTTTTGGTTACATCAGTTTCCAAAGGGATGAGTTGTTGTTACTGGACCCTTGACTGATACATTGCTTATTTTTCCGAATGAATGATTTAGGCTTCAAGGTATTTTGCTGTAAGTAGATTTTCTTTTCAAGCATTCATTTACTTTTGGATTTTAAGCACAATATCGCAAAACATTACCCTTGAGTAAATAGCCGCTTCAGACTAAGTACACTCTTGAAATAAAAAGTCGTCCCTGTGTTGACAAGTAATGTGAAGGTAATTAGGAGTTAAAAAGACACCTTTTTATCGCTCGACAACTGAATCTCTAGAGTTGCCTAAGCTTGTTCTCTCCTCCTATGTTGTAGCTTGCTCACGCTCTAAGGACTTCCAAGAGCCCTTTCCTCCTCAAACTTCACGTCACGTTTGATCACGATCTTCCTGAATGTTGGGACATACACCCTGTATACCTTGGACATCTTTCCTAAAAAAATTCCCTTCTCAGTCATGGGCTCCAGCTTCTTCCAGTTCTCAGAAGGCATGTAGCAGTAAACAAGATTGCCAAAAATTCGTAAGTGAGATACGTCAAGCTTCTTGCATGTGAAATCCTCCTCTAGTGTGACTCTAACTAACACCCTATGTGGACTCCTATTCTACAAAAAGACTGCAGTGTTGCATGATTCTTCCCAAAGGAACATGGGTTGTCCCTAGTCATGTAACATGGATTTAGTTTCTCCAACAATGCTTCGATTCTTGCGCTCAGCCACCCCATTTTGCTGAGGGTTATAGGGTGTGGTGAGCTCCCTCCTGATGCCCTCCTTAGCACATAAGTTTGTGAAGGTGTTGGGCATGTAATCCCCATCATTGTCTGACCTCAAAGCCTTGATATTTTTACCTATTTGGTTCTCCACCAAGGCTTTGAACTCCACGAACTTCTAGAAGACTTCATCTTTCTTCTTTAGGAAGAAAATCAAGTCTTTCTCAAGTGGTCATCAGTGAAGGTGACATGATATATGTATCCCATAAGGGATGGAGAGGAAATTAGACCATAGACATCTAAATGACCCAACTCCTAGATACTCTTGGTCATGTTGTCTCTGTTGGGGAAGGATGTCTTGGCATACTTTCCAAGTGTGCAACCCTTTTCACATGTCATGTTGGTCTTTGTTGCACTGTGGCAACCCAATGAAAATCTCCCTAAGAATCTTCAACACTCCATGGTGTAAGTGACCCATACACCTATGCCAAAGCTCCCCAAGGTCACAGCCCTGCTCACTTCCTCCTTTGTTGCTCAAGGTCGTAACTGTCTCAAGCTGATGCCTGTAGAGGTTCTTCACCCTAACTCCAATCTTCTTGGCTACTCTGGAGTTCGAAGGATTGATGAAGGCCTTTCCTCTGCTAGAGATAACCTCATAACCCTTGTCTTTTAGGGTTGAGACTAAAACAAGGCTTTTCTTCAACCCTATGACATAGAGGACATCTCTGAAGTAAAGGGGGTTCCCGGACTCCTTCTCAAACTTGAAAGCACCCACACCCTTTCCTAGGTACCTGCCATCATCTCCAAGCTCTATATGAAACTACATGTCCTTCTCCAACAACTGGCTGAAATACTCTTTCCTGGGGATATGACGGGAAGCTCCGTTGTCAATATACCACTTGTTGCTAGCCCCAGAACTTGCCATGCAAGCTATGAGCAAGAACTCCCTCTCAAAGTGAGAAGAGAAATAGTCCACCTCTATTGAGGTTGCTACATGGTTCTTCCAAGACCCCTTCTTCCTGATTGGATACTTGGTGGAGTAGTGCCCAAATTGATAGCATGAAGAGCACTTTATCCAGTTGAGATCCCTTTTCTTTTTCTCACCTCTAGTGTTGGACTCAGCCCCTCCTGCAACTTTCTTTCCCTTGGCCTTGCCCCCTTTTCCATCTAGGGAAAAGTTCTCCTCTTCTTTTGTCTTTATGTGAGACCCAACGTTGGCCAAATCTCCTCTTGGATGCAATCACCCCATAGTCGCTCCCAATCTAGAAGTTTTTCTCTGCCACTCACTGTGTCTATGAATTTTTCCCGTGACTTGAAAAACCCAATAGTGAAAAGGTCTCTGTCTAAGACTATCTCCCCAACTCCAACTAGTTCGTCCCTCACTTGAGTGAACTTTGTAAGGTATGATACCACATACTCAAGCTTCGTTATCCTGATGTTTTTGAGTTTATCCTTGAGTACTAGTTTCCTAGCCTCACTGAAACCTTGGTACAACCCTATAATGGTTGCCCACATGGTCTGAGTTGTCTTCTACACGAACGGGTGAGGTATGATGTGGTCCTTTACTCTCTCTAGGATAATTCTTTTGGCTTTCGCATCTTTCTTGTTGTGTTGAGCCAGCTACTAAGGCTCAGCTGGTTGGGCTGCTGGACTATTTGCAAACTCCCAAACGCCTTGCTCCTCCAACACTACACCAATCCTTGCCCTCCAAGAACAGAAATTTGAGGCCCCATCCAGGCGGTCATCAAACCTCAAACCTAGATACGCCATGCTCCTGTTTGAATTGCTCTGAAAAAAACTAGCGCTGGTCTAACTAGTAAATTGCACCTTTGCTGCCTTTAACCCACTCCTGAGGAAGCGAACACTTATGTTTTGGTCTTCCATCAAAGGTTGATCTCTGATATCATGTTAGTTTTTAAGTACCCAACAACTAATTCAGTGAACTTACATCAATGAAAGAAACTGAAACTGAAACCTTCAAATACATTCACCAAACATAATGAGTATTCTAACCTCGCATGCATGGCAAAAAATAATATTTGAAGAAAATAACACCATAAAAACACAATGACACCAGCGATACCCAGGAAACCCCAACTGGGGAAAACCTGCAATGTGCGTGTTCTTATTTATTCTTCAACAATTGCTCTTTCAGAAAATTAAAATGATAAGGGAGAAACTTCCCTTTCACTCAGTGACCTATAAAAACCCTCTGCACCCAAACTGGACTGTGCCTTGCCCTCTCGGCCTTCTTCACCTAAATGCAGCCTTCTCTGCCTGTGCACTGTATGAAATCCATACGGATTCGTACGGCCCTCTGTGTAAATGAACTTGGCCTAGCTAAAGGTGACGTTGGCTGGAAAATCTAAGGGGTGCATGGCCTCTTTTCTTCTACCCTTCAGCGCTAGAAATGATGCACTAGAGTTGAGTAACCTGGCTGCAAATGCTGAGAAGAACACACACAATTCTGATGCCCAGTTCCATCTTTCCACCCACTGCCTTATCTCCCCTTTAGAAGTCAACCTGGGCCCCATCCAGCACTCCCAAAGGTTGAGAATACTTTATAATATAAGGCATAGATCAAATTATAAATTGACTTTGGATAAATAATTTTTTCCTAAGTCAGTACATAGATAATTAATAAGATATGCATAGTGGAAATTTGTGGGTCCCTCTGCTAGTCTAGGCATCATAGACTAGGCAGAACCTTTACTCTCTAAGTCCATTCAACATCCTCCATAATAGTATTCATGATCACTTTTTGTCAAGAGGTATTAATTGGTCATGTCATGTTTTATCATTTTTATTAGCTAGAAGATAGTAATTAGAGGCATATTTTATAACTTACCATGTGGTTGACCATAGGTACAATTTTATCACAACAGAAAACCTTGCAGTTGAGCCCTAATTGGGGATGCAGGAAGGTCATAGAGATCCTGTAGCTGGCTGTAGAGGATTTGTAGCACATCTGTAGTTGGCCTAACCACTAGCTATAGGACAACATCAGCATGACCACAACCAATGATGACACAACTCTAGAGGAGTTGTTGCTAGTTGTGCAACAATGATGACACAACTCCGTCTATCCCAAAAGTCACCTCATGAGAAGAGGGGATCGCATAGATCTCACTAATCTAAGCATTGGCGATTGATTTGAGGATACTACTAGCATGCATTTGAATAAAATGCCATTCTAATCCCATAAGGACATCAATCTACCCAGGGCCGAGCAGATCCAATTAAGAAAACCAATAGATGGTTCGAGTTGGGGCCACTTGTGTAACAATTAAGATGTCTTAAAATAGTTGACAAGGAGCTGCTATATAAACAACATGTTTTCCTTCATAAAGAAGGGAGATACGTTCTTGAAGAAAATTATGAAAAAATATATGTATCAGAGTAGTTTGTAATTCGATCTCTATTAATTAAAGACTCTGGTTTCTCTTTCTATGTTGGATCTGAGTGTGCACAATTTTATCACAACAGAAAACCTTGCATTTGAGCCTTAATTGGGGATGCAGGAAGGTCACAGAGACCCTGTAGCTGGTTGTAGAGGATTTGTAGCACGTCTGTAGTTGGCCTACCCACTAGCTATAGGACAACATCAGCATGACTACAACCAATGATGAAACAACTCCAGAGGATTTGTCACTAGTTGTGCAGCAATGATGACACAACTCCGTCTCTCCCAAAAGTCACTTCATGAGAAGAGGGGATCACATAGATCTCACTAATCTAAGCATTGGCGATTGATTTGAGGATACTACAAGCAGGCATTTGGATAAAATGGCATTCTAATCCCATAAGGACATCAATCGAACCAGGGCCGAGCAGATCCAATTAAGAAAACCAATAGATGGTTCCAGTTGGGGCCACTTGTGTAACAATTAAGATGTCTTAAAATAGTTGACAAGGAGCTGCTATATAAAGAGCATGTTTTCCTTTGTAAAGAGAGGAGATAAGTTCTTGAAGAAAATTATGAAAAATGATATGTATCAGAGTAGTCTGTAATTTGATCTCTATTAATTAAAGACAGTGTGGTTTCTTTTTCTATGTTGGATCTAAGTGTGCACAATTTTATCACAACAGAAAACCTTGCAGTTGAGCCTTAATTGGGGATGCAGGAAGGTCACAGAGATTCTGTCGCTGGCTGTAGAGGATTTGTAGCACATCTGTAGTTGGCCTACCCACTAGCTATAGGACAACATCAGCATGACCAGAACCAATGATGACACAACTCCAGAGGAGTTGTCGCTAGTTGTGCAGCAATGATGACAACTCCATCTCGCCCAAAAGTCACCTCATGAGAAGAGGGGATCGTATAGATCTTACTAATATAAACATTGGCGATTGATTTTAGGATACTACAAGCATGCATTTGGATAAAATGGCATTCTAATCCCATAAGGACATCAATCGACCTAGGGCCGAGCAGATCCGATTAAAAAAACCAATAGATGGTTCCAGTTGGGGCCACTTGTGTAACAATTAAGATGTCTTAAAATAGTTGACAAGGAGTTGCTATATAAACAGCATGTTTTCCTTTGTAAAGAAAGGATATAAGTTCTTGAAGAAAATTATGAAAAAAAATATGTATCGAAGTAGTCTGTAATTCGATCTCTATTAATTAAACACTGTGTGGTTTCTTTTCTATTATGGATCTGAGTGTGCGATGATTTATTAAGCAATAATTGCATTTATTCTCCAGTATAGCATCCAAAGAGGCAAGGCCCCAACATTTCTACTCCAATATAGCATCCAAAGAGGCAAACCCCCCTCAGAAAACAGGGACTGCTGCAATTTCATATGATTAGTAGATTGTCGAGTTTGTTTTACAGTTTTACATGAACTAGTATCAACGATTGTACATTTTATCTAAATTTGGTTTGGTTAATCGTTCAAGTAATGTGCAATACAAATTATATTTTGATATAGTGATTCATTGTGTGCATAGAGCATCTCACTAGTTGTTGTAGATAGTATCTTGAATAGATTAAAAGAGCTCATTATCATTTCTTGCCTTTTCTCTACAATTTTAGATGTTAACATGGATCAATTTAACTCAGTTATGAATTGAAGTATAATTACAATTTGGAAAGGCCATAGAATTTCTCTTTATGCAAGTGTGTTTTTATTTCCTATACGAGTGATTTACATTTCCAACATGTGAGAGTTTACTTTTTACAGTGACTTCGATTCCTAAAGAGAGTAGTTGTTATTTTCTGCAAGAGTGATTTTAATTTCAGCAAATGCAATGTGTTTCTGATTCTAGCAAGAAGTTTTCCATTAGGAGTAGAGTTTTGCCTTCAATGCAAATTAGATCAGCCTTAGAATTTTAAGAAAGACTTAACAATACTAAACATGTTCAACTTCATCCATAACTGGCATCTTTAAGACTACAACTTTTGTCCAAATCATTACTTGAGCAGTGGTTCCTACATACATAATGTATAGCAGTTCGCAAGACTCCTATGAGCTACAGATTGATGATTAAATGTGCAGCCTTTCTAATTACCCTTCTAAGAAAATAGGAAGGTAATGAAAAAACCCATCATTTTGGCACCATTGCTGGGGAATCGTCAAAGGCACAACATTCATTCTCGCATATGCTTGGATTATTAGGATTTGCATAGAATAAGAATGTTTCCTTTGTAAGAACTGTAAATTCAGAATTTAACAAGGTCTAACAAATTCATGTTCAGTAAACTGTGAAGCCTTTCAATTCGATATTTAACATAGTTTAACAATATTTCTACTCACAAATATAAAATTTTAATACAAATTATCTATTCTTCTATTGAGTACCAAGCTGTTTGCTCTGTCACGATCCCTGCTCCTACTGCGTTACCAAAAGACCGAAACCACCCAGCCAAACTGAGCAGAACCTCGCTGCTTGGTCCAGTAAGCTTCTCAGTTGAGGCAGATTGTTCCCCCGTGCCCAGAACCTCAGGACAATCCGCACTCTTCCTTCCTATGGATAATTTCAGTTTATAATCATCTTCCTCCTTCAGTTCTTCCGTTCTTTTTCTCTCCCGTTAAATTCTTCTTTCTGGTTTATAAACTGATTCTTGGTGGTGGACGTCCTTCCTCCAGCACCCACTCCTTCATTTCCTCACGACACCCTTCCCATGTTGTGTCATGTATATTTCTTTTAAAACTATATTGATTTTTATTAACTTTCCTTTTTATGATTTTATTTTAATATAAAGGTTAGACTTACATTAAAATACTTTATCATTAGTTATATTTTTATTATTTTATTAATTTGATTAATATAATTTATTTAATATTTATTTTTATAAATAGGTCGTTACATACACCCCCTCTTCAGAAAACTTCGTCCCGAAGTTAGAGTTTTATCTTATATGAATATTCATGATAGCGACTAATACATTTTTTATTTTATTTTTTAGGATTATGTATTGAGGTTAAATTCTTACTTAATGTAAGAGCAATACAAATTTTGGTGTTTTGAATACTTTAGGTTTATGAATTTAATGATCATGTTTTATTTCATTAGGTTCCCCAGCTATTACAAAATCATCATATCCTTCCTAATCTCTTTCGCTCCCATCTTATCCGTCCTCTACTGGAGTATGCCATGGCGTCAGTTATACTGACCTAACCATTCATAAACTCTAAGGATGACAGCGTCGGCTATACCGACCTGGTTCCCAGTAAGCATCCGGCAGTCATCATCACACGTCTAGGGGAGCGTGACTCGCACAGTTCTCCCATGAATCCAGGGTTCAAAGGATAAACGGTGGGCAACACCTCCACCCCTCTTAATAGAATTAGGATTAATATCCTATCATGAAATCTCTTTGAGCCTTAATTGTTCTGAAGTTCTGTCATCACGTGGTCATTTTGGTAACAGATATTATCTGCAATCATAAACACTTGTCCATGCATTTATAAAATGTGCATTAAAATATTCAAAAACAAATAGCTTATGTATAATTCACACATGTCAACTACAGTATAACATACTTTGCCATATTCTTTTCATGTCATTCACTTTCATATTAAAATGTAATTATTCTTTGATTTCTATCTCATCAATCATATTGATACGCATAAATAAAACAGAATTATAATATCTTAATTCCCATCAGAAGCAAAATCACTTAAATATTTTAAACTTTACTATGACAACTATAATTTAGTAAGATCAATAACATATTCCATTTTAGTATCCATGTACTAGCGGAATTTAACAAATATTATGTCATAAAAGTTCATGTTTATATATGGTCATTCAAAAATGGTTCTAAGTCTCTGATTTACAGTGAAGTAAATATATACAAAACATAGTTTAAAGTTCTTCAAAATTGACACAGATTGGGGTATTTTTGACATGTTCTTTGTATCTTCCCAAGTAGCCGATCCAAGACTATACTTGTCCCACTAGACCTTAACTTGGTTTACCAGACGATTCCTGAGCTATCGAACCCTACGTTCTAGTATACATAATGGTTCAACCGATATGATTCCTTCATCTGATACATGTAGTTCCTTCCATTGAAGGTTATGAGATTGATCAGCTATATAATGTCTTAATACAGATACATGAAATACATTATGAACTTTATGCAAGTGAAGTGGCAGTGCAAGACGATAAGCGATAGGTCCAACTCTTTCCATGACTTTAAATGGTGACAAATTTGCCCCTTTTCCGAATCGAATAGTGCTTTTATTCGGTTCGATGCAGATGAAAACCTGATCCCCTACTTCATACTTCCTATCAGTTATGTGAGCATTAGCATAACTCTTTTGTCTATTCTATGCTTCTTTTAATCATTGCCTAATTTGTTTTACCTGCTCCTCCATTTCTTGAATTAACTATGGTCCTACTATCACCTGATCTTCTAATCTGTCCCAACTTAATGGTGTTCTGCAAGGTCTGCCATATAATGCTTCGAATGGAGGCATTCCGATTGAGCTGTGGTAACTGTTATTGTATGCAAATTCGACTAAGGATAAGTACTTTTCCCAGTGTGTTTGTTGATCCATAACATACATCCTCAACATATCTTCAAGTACTTGATTTACCCTTTCTGTTTGCCCATCAGTTTCAGGATGATAAGTTGTGCTTAAATTTAGTTGAGTTCCTAAGGCTGACTGCATGCAAGTCCAAAATCTTGAAGTGAATCGAGAATCTCTATCTAATATAATCTTCTTAGGTACTCTATGAAATCTGATAATTTCATTTATGAATACTCAAGCTATGTCAGTAATGTCATAAGTATCTCTTACGGAAATGAAATGGACACCTTTCATTAATTTATCCACTACTACCAAAATGGCATTGTGTCTTTGAGAAGTAAGAGGTAGCCCAGTGATAAAATCCATAGAAATAATCTCCCATTTAGTCATAGGAATGTCGTGAGGTTGTAAAAGACCCGTTGGATGACAATGATCTGCTTTTACTTGCTGATATTCCAAACATCTTGCAACGAATTGAATGATATCACGTTTCATGTATGACCAGAAGAAGAGTTTCTTGGTATCCGCATACATTTTCTTTACTCCAGGATGTGCACAATACACTACTCTGTAGGCTTCTTTAAGGATAGTGTCTCGAAGATCCCTATTATCAGAAATATACATCCTTCCATGGAATCCTAAGATTCCATCATCTTCTAGTTGATATCCTTCAAATTTAGATTCTTTTGACTTTTTACTCTCAAGACTAGATCTTACTTTTAAATACCAGCTATCCTTTATGAGATATTCTAGTACTTGTTGCCTTAAGTCTACTTTGATAGGTATGAGAGAGAATATCCGAGGTCTTCTGCTTAAAACATCTGCTACTACATTTTCTTTTCCCTTAATATACGATTTCCAAAGTCATATTCATTTAGGAATTCACTCCATCATCTTTGTCTAGCATTTAAGTCTCTTTGGGTGAACAAATATTGTAGACTTTGATGGTAGCTTTTTAAGTGTAAAACTTCGTCCAACTAGATAATGTCTCCAGATCTTTAGGGCTAGTACTACAGCGGCTAACTCTAAATCGTGAGTAGCATAGAGTTCTTCATGAGATTTTAACTTTCTGGAGGCATATGCTATTACTCCTCTATCTTGCATCAATACTGCACCTAGCACTTGTTTGGATGCATCAGTAAATATCATAAAATCTTTGTCTATATCAGGGACTCTTAAGATTGGTGCACTGGTCGGTAGTCTTTTGAGTTCAGAGAATGCTTTATTACATTCCTCGGTCATTCATACTTAACACCTTTACGTTGAAGGGTTGTAATTGGATTTGCAATTTTGGCAAATCCATCAACAAATCTTCGATCGTAACCGGCTAAACCCATAAAGCTTCGTACTTCATGTGCATTTTTCAGTATTGGCCATTCCATGATTGCTTTTACCTTCTCAGGGTCTACTGAAATCCCTTCATCTGATATGATATGACCTAAGTAATGAATCTTTTCCTGAAAGAATGAACACTTGGATAATTTTCCATACAATTGATGTTCTCTAAGGCAGGACAATACTATTCATAAATGATCTTCATGCTCTTTCTTATTCTTGGAATAGATGAGAATATTATCTAAAAAGACTTGTACAAATTGATCAAGGTATTCGCCGAAAACATTGTTCATAAGATTCATGAATATTACTAGTGCATTTGTTAATCCAAATGGTACCACAATAAATTCATAATGTCCAAAACGTGTCTGGAATGCAGTCTTAGAAATATCGCTTTCAGAAATCCTTAGCTGATGATAGCCTGATCGAAGATCAATTTTTGAAAAGACATCAGCTCCTTTCATTTGATCGAAAAGATCATCAATTCGAGGCATAGGATATCGATTCTTTACTGTAGCTCGATTCAAGTCTCGATAATCTATGCATAATCTTAAAGATCTATCTTTCTTCTTGACAAAAATTACATGAGCACCCAAGGTGATATATTGGGTCGAATATGTCCTATATCCAATAATTCCTTCAATTGAATTTGCAATTCTTGAAGTTCTGGAGCTATCATTCTATAAGGTGTTTTAGAGATTGGTTGAGTACCAGGTTTCAATTCAATATTGAGATCTAGCTCTCTTACAGGGGGTAATCCTGGTAGTTCCTTTGGAAATACATCCGGAAATTTGGCTAACATCGGATATTGTTCTAAGAATGGTCCTTTTTCTTTACTTACTTCTTGAATTACATATGCCTGACAACCTTTTCTTAAGCAACGATTCATTTTCATTGCTGATCTGTAGCGTAAAGATATTTTTCTCTTGATTCCTTGAATTTGGATCGCTTCTCCCTCATCATTTATACCTAGAATTCTTTTCCCATAACAGTATACCCAAGCTAGATGAGCTTCTAGCCAATCCATACCTATGACAAGGTCATAAGTTCCTAAGGCTATGACATAAACTTTCAGTTTAGTCGAACAGACCCCTAGGTCAATTTTGCATTGATCCACACTTAAGTCTATGGATTGGAGTTCTCCTGAGGCCATTTCTACCTGTCTGAAATCATTTTGTTTACAAGCTGCCAACCCACATTTTTTTAATGCATATGACGAAATGAAACTATCTTTGGCACCAGTATCAAATAAGATTTTGAGTTTTATACCATTAATAATACTTGAAGATTCCACTACAATGGATTGATGTACTGCTTGATCGTTGTTGACTAGCGCATGAACTCTATGGTTGCCTTGGTTATTTGATATTGGTTCCTTTTTAGTCCTATGCATTATACTTGATGAAGCTTTTGGACAATCACATTGAAAATATGGTCCTCCACATCCCCAACATATAACCTGTGTTGGTCCTCTTGAATCAAGACATGAATTTCTAGATAAAGAGCTTCATCCTCTCATGTTGCTTCCTCTCGAATTTCTTCCTCTATTAGCAGTGCCACAAGATCTCCATGGATTGGTATTTGATGATTCAACAGCTATAGTATTAATTGCCATGGGAGCTCTTGTTCCTACATTTATTAAGGTAAATCTATTACCATAAGGTGGCCTTGAGATACCTCCCCTAAAGAAATTTTGGGGAGTCTTTCCTAGAAATCTTGATTGTACAGGTTCTGCTGGTCCTACATCCTTTTTGCTTCCTAGATGTTCTTCTGCATAACAGCCACATTCTACCGCCTTAGCTACTGATGAGGGTTTCCACATGCTCACCAAGGCCCTGATGCGAGGATTTAACCCAAATATGAAGCGTTCAGCCTGACGTTCGTCAGAATCTAAGTAGTGAATGTATTTTACAAGCTCCATAAACCTAATCTCGTATTCCTCCACTGTTTTATTACCTTGAACTAATGTATGAAAGGCTGCAGCTTCTTGTTGTTGAAAATATGGAGGTAAATACTTTGTGCGGAATCTTTCCTTAAATAATTCCCAAGGAACATTTTCCGTTGTGAGGTGTAGTTGTTTTTCCAGATTTCCCCACCAAACCAAAGCACTTTCTTTTAATTGAAATACAACAATTTTTGTTTTTGCAGAAGAAGAGTATTCTCTTAATTTAAAACATCTGTTCATTCCTTCTAACCATGCCTCAGCACGTTCTCCAGCTCGACCTCCTAAAAATTCTGGGAGTTTAATTTTCTGAAGCTCCCTAGAAATATCATCATTTGATCTTTTATACTTAAATTTCTTTGGTTCCACTGAATTGGTTGCTAAGGGTTGAAGTTCTTCTTTGGTCTTAGCCATGGTCGACCCTCTTAATGTTTCCAATAAGGCTTCCAATGAGTTCATTATCATAGTCAACTCCAGTGCTGAAGCGATTGGCGTTGATGATGGTATCGATGGAAACGATGATGATGGTGATGACGATGGTGGTGGCATTAATGACGGTGATGCTACCTGATCACGTCGTCGTCGCTCATATGTCCTTAACATTGTAATGTTTCCTGTATACATAATAAAATTTTATAAAAAATTGAGGTATACATTCGGATTTAACATAGAGTTTTTGCAATTTCACATTTATAAACGGGTATAGTTTTTGTTATTTTTATCTGCTAGACAGATCTTACTGGTACCGAGGTCAAGGAGGGTGGTCTCGCGACCTCCTTGTCCTAATGCAAGGTATTCTATCCTAATGCGTACAATACTTATTTTAATGCATGGGTCTTAAATTTTTATATTTTTTTTGAACTCGTACATAACTATATATAACTATAATGATAATTAAATAAATTATATAAATTTAGATTATCAATAAAACTTTAAATTATTATGTAAATAAATTATTTGTACATATAAAATATAAAGACCATGTTTATTAAAAGTTATGTAAATATTTTCTTTTTACATACTATGACTTGGATTTCAAAGAAATGTTTATTATGGATTTAAAGTTGTTTCTCTTTTACTTTGTTCCTGCAAAAATGTTGTCTTAGAGAGCCAGTAATAATAAAAGTCTGTCGCCACTTGACCATCCTTGTCTTGGAAAACTACAAATATACATCGAAAAAGCTTGCCCAGCGAGTGATTAAGACATTACTATATTACCATATTACATCTTTTTTCGCATTCCTATATTACTTATTATCTACTACTCAATCTTGTGTATATATCTCATGTCTCCATTTACTACCCTATTACACTGCATTATATTACTATTTATTTCTTCACTTTATATCTTGTTTGGACTTCATTTATATACTATTTTTTTTGTTTGCTTCTATTTATATATATCATTATTATTAACCATATTTATATATACTTACTATATCTCTCATTCCTTCTTCTTACTGCTATATATTTGATTTGCTTTAATTTTATTAATAATAATATTTTTATTTTTTTTAATCAATCTACCTTTTATTTTATTTATTACATTATCTTATATGTCTTTATTTATTGTATTTATTATTTATTTTTATACTTCTTATAACTCTGTATACTTTATCCCATTTCTTACTCACTCTTGTATTTACTTGTTTAATATTATTATACAACCTACTATTGTACATTATTATTTATATTATTTTATATTTTAACTATATACTTACCACATTATCTATCAACATATATTTAAAATATAAAATATTTTTAACATATGTTATTTACATAAGTAATATATAGATAGTTAGAATGACAGTGTCGTGGTGTTTAGAAATTAAGTTTTAGACCAAGATTAAACCCCATTCAAATATTGGAGTATAGGGTTCACCTTATGTACCATACATTAACGTAGCCGCATAATATATGAGTTATATTTATTATATTTTTTTTTTGCGCATCTCGTCACTGCTATACATCAACGGATTTTTATCCACGGGCCAAACAAAGAAGAAAGTCGACGTATGTCTCGGCTTTCCTTCCACGGGTCACTACAGTCATGACCCGTGTTATCTTGATGAAATGTTGAGGCGGCCATGAAATGCGTTAAAATGAACTGGGATATTATTCTCCCGTAGTCGTGGATGTCCCGATAAAAAAAAATGCAGTGTGTTCCAAGTGTTACAGGGGCAGACTTCTTGTGGTCCGTACTTCAGTTTGAAGTTAACGCTGATACCTGTGCCTTTGAGTCCAAAGTGCAGCGGACAAAACTGCCACGTAACAGAGAACTGCGAGATCAGGTTGTGATGGCGCAGTGGTAAGACGTTTGGTTGTTACCTATGAGGTTGCGCGGTGATGAGATATAGCACGATATTGAGGTTTCAAATTACCTCCAGAATTCAATTCAATAATTTCACTGAGACTGTTGCATCTGCGTCCAAAGTGAGAAAACAATTCCACAATCGCCCCTGTTGCGCGTGATGACACGAGTTGAGTAAGCCTCAAAAAAAAAAAAAAAATTGAAAGAGAATCGATTAAGTTTGGAGTTTAAAAAATTATTTTTATTTTTTTTTCGCCGTAAGCTTTATCTCTTACGAAATAAATACAGGAGTTCTTCATAGGACGACGATGGGAGCCAGAGGTATATCTACTTCATTAATCTGGATTGATTTGTCAAAAAAACATACAATTCGGGTTGTCTAAAGCTTGCAGATGCTAGCTTTCTACAAAACATACCCACTCAGCGACCACATGATGCCGCAGATGAAACTCAACAGCCAGCTGAAGCATCTAGTCTAGGACGGAGTTGGGCACAAGCATGTTCAGTCGAGATCCAGCTATTCGTAGACCGCCTGCTGCTCGTGTGCAAAGAAGAGCATCTGACAATGGTGTTCTAGATGCCAATGAGATCATTCAGAATGTTGTATCACCACGGAAAGTAGAGATACCCCCTCATTGGGGCAAAAAGGGGCTATTCAAGTGTGCGTATACTTATACTTAGGGGTCATAAGGGTTCTATTACTGCTCTACATGCAGTGACAAGACGCGAAGCATATGATCTCACAAGTGATCAATAGGATGTTGGATATTTCATTAGTGGGAATGTTGATTGCACAATTAAATTATGGGATCCAAGCCATCAGGGATCAGAACTTAAAGCGACCTTAATAGGGCATACCAAGGCACTTCGCGCCATTAGTTCTGACAGAAGTTGAGTTGTCTCTGGCTCTGATGATTGTGTGTTTGTTTGGGATAAACAAACTTCTGGAGTTTTGGAAGAACTCAAGGGGCATGACGCTCACGTCAGCTGGAGAGCTACTAAAATTAAAGTTAAAACAGAAAGAGTCTGAAGGAGTTGCAGAGGAAAGGAAACGAGGGCCAAGCAGTATCTATTACAGAAGTCATAAACAAAGAATGAGTACTGTAAGATTTATTACTGACTTATTTCAATAAATTTAAATCCTTAACAGCTTAACAGGTCTGAAAGTTTGAACCACTCTAATACCAGATGTAAGAACTGTAAATTCAGAATTTAACAAGTTCTAACAAATTCATGTTCAATAAACTGTGAAGCCTTTCAATTCGATATTTAACAGAGTTTAACAATATTTTTACTCACAAATATAAAATTTTAATACAAATTATCTATTCTTCTATTGAGTACCAACTTGTATGCTCTATCGCGACTCCTGCTTCTATTGTGTTACCAAAAGACTGAAACCACCCAGCCAAACTAAGCAGAACCTCACTGCGCAGTCCAATAAGCTTCTCAGTTGAGGCAATTGTTCCCCATGCCCAGAACCTCAGAACTATCTGTGCTTTTCCTTCCTGTGGATAATTTCAGTTTATGATCCTCTTCCTCCTTCAGTTCTTCCATTCTTTTTCTCTCCCATTAAATTATTCCTTCTGGTTTATAAACTGATTCTTGGCGGTGGTCGTCCTTCCTCCAGCGCCCACTACTTCATTTCCTCACGAAACTCTTCCCATGTCGTGTCATGTATATTTCTTTTAAAAATATATTGATTTTTAATTAACTTTCCTTTTTCTAATAGGTTAGACTTACATTAAAATACTTTATCATTAGTTATATTTTTATTATTTTATTAATTTGATTAATATTATTTATTTAATATTATTTTCATAAATAGGTCATTACATCCTTCACTCATGAAAAGAAATAAATATCCTAAGGGACAATTTAGCTGTTCTGCCAAAGAAACTCAAGAAACTAACATTGCAGGGAAACTAATCAAAGGAGAGGGATCTAACCAACTTAATTACCAAACATCCATAGCCAGTTCTCTAGCCAAGAAAAGACCTGAACCTACCACAACATAATCAATACATCAAGTTAATCCCACTAAGGCTGCATCTTTAGTCCAAGCAAGAATATTGTTCCTTGAAGAAAGCATTGCAACAAGAGGACAAATCGATTCCAATTTTCAAGCATCTATCAACAGGAACCAGTTGGTTTCACTTCAGCCTTAGTATTTCTAAAGCACCAAGAAGTTAATGCCTGTAGTGTTTAAACGAAATGGCAGATGAAGATGCTCACAATGTGAAAGTGGAGACATCTACTTTTGATTTCCCCATAAGAAATATAGGAGTAACCAAAATGAAGAACATTCCACATTCTACCTGCCAAACTTCAATGGCTTGGCTAGTGAATATCTAGATACATTCCTATTTGAATTAGATGTTCTCTGTAGGAGCTATGACTATCTCTCTAAAAAAACAAAAATTAAAACTCTTTCCTGCCACTTTGAAAAAACGTCACACTCTGATGAGTCATTTGACTCAATGGGGACAACATTAGTACATGGGAAAAGTGAAAAGGGAATTCCATAAAAAATACTAGGACACCAACAAGGATAAAGATTGAAAGGAAGTAGTGTTCAAGATGACACAAAAAGAAGAGGAGTCTAGAAGACTATGTAGAACACTTCAAGTATAATCTGTAGCAATCAAGGTAGAGCCAGCTAGATGCAGAAACCTTACGGATCCTATCACTGCCAGGAATTAGGGATCACTGCATTGACATCCTAATTTGATGGGAGGAGGTGATATTCCTAGCAGCACTAAAAATTCATTTGTGAATTGTGTCAAAGATGTTCTAGAGGAGTTTCATAACCCGAAAAGGGGCCAAGGGATACATTGGAAAGAATCAATAAGACATCTGACAGAGGAATTACCTAAGTTAAGATTGATAAATTGTTGGAGGATTTTAAAATAGATATACTCAGCTCATTGAGCTCCCAATTAGATACAAAGCCAATGAAGAAGAAGAAGTAGGAGAAGGTAGAATCAGCCTTAGCTATCACCTACCCAATATGCAAAAGAAAACACCCATTGAAGAAGTGCCTGTTAAACCGAATTGAATTGTGAAAATTGTGAACAAGAGCATGCCACCAGCAGTTGTCCTTGCTTACTTGGTTTGAAAGCAGTCTATCAAGAGGAAAGAGGAGAGGCCAAACAACTATGTTTGATCACACAAAAGAAAACATGGCAACCTCGACCACAAAGTATGACTCCTCAACAATCTCAATAATATAATTCTTAATGGACTAACTCTTCAATGTGGTATCCTCCTCAGTCGTGGGGCCCAGCTAATCTTTAGTGGATGCCTCCACCTCCCTAAAACCACCCTTGGAAACAAGGATGGAGGAACCCACCTATTGGTGAACCTACATAGCGGTTACCTTAGCAACCTATGCTGTTCTTACCTAAGTCATAGCTACAACAACTTCTTCGACCTCAACTACCTAAATAACGTCTGCCTAACCCCAATAATAAACCAACAGATCCAACATACGTCGTTGGATTTCCAACTTACCCCACTTACATTATTTCTTCCCTCGAGTGTCAAAACATACAACGAAGATCCGAGAAAACCCTAAATAAGATAACTTCACCGATAAGTATACAGGATTATGAGGAACAAGTTCCAAATGAAAACCAACCAGTTGAACAAACCCCTATTTCTCCTATAAATCCAAACCAAAACAAAAACGAGTCGTAAAATCCTCCTTGTCTAGAAATATCGAGCATAGAAAAGCCATCCACCCAACCAGAATTTAACTTTTTAGGGGAACTTAAAAACATGTGTTTGAATACCCCTTTTTGAAGCTATCAAAGATGTCTCGATCTACTCAAGATATATTAAAGAATTATGCCTATGGAGGCTAGGAAGAAAGATGAAAGATCCACAAACTATGCATGTAACAGGTAAACTAGTAAATTTAATGTTGCAAGGGGCAGAGTTATGGCTAGATACTCAAACCCTAGCAACCCTGTAGTCAATGTTCAAATTTATAAGATTATTATTCCCTATACATTCACTGGCCTGGGAGCTTCCATTAATGGCATGACCCATGAAACCATGGAAACCTTAGGATTAAGAGGTCTAATACAAACTCCTATAGTGCTACAACTTGTAGGATCCATAGAAAAACTAGAGGGAAACTTAGAGAATGTCATAATCTTCGTAGATTATTGGAGGTATCTTCCTGACTTTATGGTCTTCCAACCTAAGTCCTTCTGAGGAGGCTATCACTTGATTTTGGGACGACCATGGCTAGCAATCATGCTACAAATATAGACTCATGAAAATCTCCCATGAGAACTCCACCAAGAAACTTACCCTATATCCCCCCAACAAAGCCTATTATTCAGCCAAAAATACTGTTGGGTCCCTATAATACTAGTGATTACCCCATTAATATTGTAGTTGCATCGCTTATTAATATTGTTGTGCCCCTATTATCCCCATATTGTTATTACTGTGCCCCATAGAATCCCTCTATTGTTATTTTTGTGGCTTTATATTATTATTGTTAGGTCGGCCGAGTTATATTGTGACTCCTTAAACTCCTATATATAGAAAGGAGGTTTTGTCATTTGAATGATCGAAGAATTGTTCATTTATGTAATGTAAAGGAGGTTGCCCCCTTAAAGAGGCTGAATTCTAAGGCGTTGATCTATTTTTTCTATCTTTTCTTGAGTTGGTTTCATAACATTTGGTACCAGAGCTTTGGATTCTAGAGTTTCGCTGCTCCAAACAAGTCATCGTGGCATTTTCTCTATAACTTTTTTCTGCGACATTTCAGAAGTTAAAAAAAAAAAAACCCATTTGAGAAGAAATCACGCTAAATCTCGAGTCCGAATTTCAGAGCCTTTTGTGCTATATTTGCGGAGATATGATCTGAAGAAGTTGGTCTTTTTGCAGACTCATGAATTGCATTCCAAACAAGTGACCTGAGGAGAATCGTCATAACTTTCTCTCTAAGCATCGGATTGAAATTTTGTACGAAGGTATAGAAAGAGGACGCACTGTAGTTTCTTGTATATATTTCTCTGAGCCAAAGGTCGAAACAGTGACTCGTGGCATGTCGTAGAAATTCGCTCTACTGAACTAGTCTATAATCAGGTCACTGTGCGAGATTTTTCATAACTCTTCCTTGGAGAATCCAATTTGGATCAAACTAGTGGCATTGGAAAGAGAACATAGAGGGCTACTGTAGGGTGCAATTCCAAAACTAGATGATCCGAAAGTACAGAGATACATCAAAGGCAATATCGAGCTCCTAAAAAGTGAAAAAATGTGTGTAGATTCTTTTAAATTTTTGCTTAAGATTGGTTTGAAAATTTATTTTGAAGGAATTCAAAGGGCATAGTAGAGCATTATTATCAATAATTGATGCCCTAAAGAAAGAAAATGCAAATACCTAATAAGCAACCTGAAAGCTCTAGCATGACTCATGAAGAAGAGGAAGATATGCTACATGATATATCAAAATTACAAGAACAAGGTGCAAAAAATGTCAGCCTCACAAAAGCTAACATAAGCTAAGATAAATGGCATGGAATCTAAGATAAAGGGCGTGGAAGCTAAGATGGACGATTGGAAGACAGATTTGAAGATAGACATGGACGATTTGAAGACAGACTTGAAGACAGACATGGACGAATTGAAGATAAATATGAATAAGTTGCTACAAGAAATGGTCACTAAGGGTGAAAGAGTAGTAAAGGAAACTCATGATGAGAACAAAAGAAATGTTAATCATGATTCCATAGACTCTAATGTCAGATCGAAGACCCACCATATTCCAAAAATCGATATGAGGAAGTTTGATGGCAAGGATCCCGCAACATGGATATTACAGATGGAGCAATTTTTCGATCTCAATAATGTGCAAAACACACAAAAGGTACGTATGGCAACTTTATATTTGGAACCAAATCAGTTTGTATGGTATAATGGCTTTGCTCTCGTAAACAATTTATCACTTGGGCAATTTTTACGGAAGAACTGATGGCACATTATGAGGATACAAAAAGCAACACTTTGTTTAGCCAATTGATAAGTCTCAAACAAAAGGGTCTAATAATGGAGCACATTGAGAGGAGTTCAAAAAAATGAAGCATAAGGGCAAAAATATTCCAGAGGAGCATAGGATTGATGTGTTCATAGGGACTTTAAGGATAATATCCAACCATGATATTCGCTTTTGGGACCTGAAATTCATTAAGAGAAAGCATTCATGGTTAGCAAGAAAAATGGAAAGCAAAATTATGGCACCCAGGAAGCATACCACTCACAACTATAAAGATGGAAGTGTTGTTGCCCCTAGTCTTCCACAACCTATAAGGTTGACACCACAACAATTGGAAGAAAAAAGAGCAAAAGGCTTTGTTACAATTGTGATAGCAAATACACTAAAGGTCATAAGTGTGCTGAGAAGAAATTATTCTACATAGATTGTGAAGAGGAAGAAGAAAAGGAGCAAGAAAGGTCAAAAGAAGAGGATATACTACAGGAACAAAGCCTAGATGAAGAACAAATGAATTCGACGATATCTTGTAA